>LPNX010350069.1:0-172946 GCA_001517045.1 Pseudotsuga menziesii | reverse complement strand
GAAGATCTGTTGTGTATCTTGTGGTGTACGTAGATGATCTTTTGATGATAGGGAACAATGAGAGCTATATAGCATCCATAAAGAAATATTTGAAAAATATTTTTGAAATAACAGATATGGGACATCTCCACTATTACTTAGGAATTGAAGTCACTCAACATCCTAAGTATATTTTCCTATCTCAGAAAAAATATGTTGGAGAACTACTAAACAAATTTTGCATGACAGAATGCAACTCTATATCTACTCCAATGGAACAGAAAATGAAGCTCACAACAAGTGAAGGAAAAGAATTTGAGGATGCGACCAAGTATCGACAACTGGTAGGAAGTCTTATCTACCTTACAACAACTAGACCAGATATTTCTTATGTTGTTGGCATACTTTCAAGGTTCATGCATAAACCTTGTGAAGGACACTGGTTAGCTGCAAAAAGAGTTCTAAGATACTTGAAGGGGACTCAAGACATTGGACTCAAGTACTCTAAAGTGGATGACTTCAAACTTATTGGGTACTCAGACTCAAATTTTGATGGCGATAAGGAGACAGGAGTATCAACTTCTGGATACACTATGAGTCTTGGATCAGCAGCTATCTCATGGAGATCACGCAAACAATCAGTTCCGGCAGATTCAACAATAGAAGCAGAATACGTGGCTGCAGCTCAAGCAATGAAATAAATAGTATGGCTCAAGAAGATACTTGAAGATTTGCAAGAAAAACAAGAGAACTCCACTCCATTATTGGTCGACAATACTTCTGCAATCAAGCTGGCTAAGAATCCTAGATTCCATGATCGAACCAAACACATCAACACAAAGTATCATTTGATTCGACATCATGTAGAAGCCAAGACAGTCCATCTTCGACATTGTTCCACAAATGATCAAGTTGCAGACATCTTCACCAAAGCGCTTGGACGAGAAAAGTTTGAAAGGTTCAAAAACATGCTCGGACTTATGAACACCCCTTCGAATTAAGAGGGGGATTGTTAGAATATAATCCGTTAGGGTTATATTATGTAAATAAATAAATAAATAAATAGTAGGAAGCCAAACAGGCTGAGTGGAAGGTGAAACCCAACCGCCATGTTATTTGTATAAATATAGGCATTTGCATTGGAATAAGAATCAATCGGGAGTTATTACCAACAATAACCTTTGATCTGTGCAGCTGGTTAAAAGCCGGAACCTGTCTTATCTTCCTCACATGTTGCGAAGGGCGGGGGGAATACCAACCATTGATTTTCTTCCTTCCTTCATCGTGGCCTGGGCTCTTTGGCAAATTGATCGATATTTTGATTATCATTCCACACTTGCACTATATCCTTTAACCAAAGTATTTAAAAAACATTACCTTATCTCCACTATGGTCTTATTTCTCCCTTTGTTAAATACAGGTGTTAACAGTTGGCTCCATCTGGGGATGATATCCTCCCTGCGAGGTATCAAAGAACTCGTAGACCAGGTGCCTGTCTTTGATTTTGTATACTAACTCCCAAAAACCCATTTTTTGTCTTTTGTAAATATATCATTTTTAAATATTTTAAAAAAAAAGAATGGTAAGCCTCCTGGATCTCAGGGCTTTCACTGCGAGATTCAAATACATTCGGCTTACCATTGCTATTTATTTGTAAAGAGAAACAAATATATACAATTCTATGATACAAACTTTACCTTCCCCCTCAGGACAGGTAATGCTTCAGATATCTTCCATTTACGGGGTTGCTCTCCAGAAGAACCCCATTTGTATATTCCAGCAAAAACGCATTCTGTCCTCTGTATCCAGCAACGACATAAGGTCCGACCCACATAGGGTCGAACTTTCCATGCTTGTCTTCATTAGGAGCATCCCACTTCAAAACCAGGTCATCAATCTGAAACTGCTCTTCCTTGATCCTTCTGTCAAAAGTATTCTTCATCTTCTCTTGTTGAGACTGCACTTTGTCATAAGCCTTACTTCTTCGTTCTTCCAGCTCAATGATCTGATTTATCCTTCGTTGTATGTGATTTGGTTCTTCTTGCTGATCCTGGAAATATCTCATAACTGGTACCCCCAATGATGTTGGAAAAATTACTTCAGCACCATATACCAGTTGAAATGGAGACATGCCGATCGCTCTTTTAGTATTGATCCTGTCAGCCCATAGAGCATATTTTAGTTTGGTGTGCTAGGATCTCTTATTATCTTCCAACAACTTTTTGATAATCCTCACCAGGATTTTATTTGAAGATTCGGCTAACCCATTCCCTTTAGGATAATAGGCAGTAGAATGATTGAGACTTATATGATACTTATGACAAAAGTTAATCATTTTCCTAGATTTGAAAGCAACTGCGTTGTCTGTTACTATCCTCTTTGGACACCCGAACCGAGCCAATATATTTTCTTCAAGAAACTCCATGATCACATTCTCAGTGGCCCTCCTGGTGGGAATTGCTTCTATCCATTTAGTGAAATAGACTGTAGCTGTCAAGATCCACCTGTGCTGACCTGATGAGTTGGGGTTTATTTCACCAATAAAATCTAAACCCCATTGCTGGAAAGGAGCCTCAACTGTTATTGGATCCAGAGGGAGAGACAGTACCTTTCTCTTACCGTCGAAAATTTGGCATTGATGGCATTTGCTGGTTTCTTTATATACATTAGAGAATAATGTAGGCCAATAGTAACCAGCTCTTAGGATTTTGTTTGCAGTCACCTTCCAAGAATGATGTCCCCCGCAGTCTCCTTTGTGAAATTCTTTGGGAACTTGCTGGGCTTCATCTTCCAACAGACAATTTAGTAGAACTCCTCCAGGATCCTTCCAATAAAGATATTTATTTATGATATAGAATTTAGCAGATTTCATCTTTACAGATCTTGCTCTCGATTTACTTAACCCTTCTGGTGCCTACAAATTTCGGAGGACATACACAATGCCAGAGTACCATGGAGAGGACACAAAGTCAGCCATCACTTCTATCTCTGTGTCTAACTGATCAGACTGGTGAGTCAAAAAATTGATCTGTAAAGATTCACAATTTGAGTTTGTCATCATCTTTGCTAACCCTTGTCCTTTAACCAGCTTCATAGGTTTTATTTCTATATCATATTCCAATAATGTAGCTATCCATATCGCCCTCCTGCCTTCGGGGTCTGGCTGAGTCAAAATTGCTTTTACTGCAGCAGTCGGAACATGTGCAATTACATGGGAATGCAAAATATATATTCTGAAATCCTTTAATGCTTTAATCAGAGCATAGGCCTGTTTTTCCATGATATCATATTTCAACTCCCCATCCCATAGCATTTTACTGAAAAAGGCTATGGTTTGTTCCAAATTTTCATCATTTTTCTGCAATAATACTGCTGCTATAGTATGTTCTGAAGCATATGAGAATACTGAAAAATATTTGGCAAAATCTGGACTTACCAAGACAGGGGCTTCTGAAATTGCTTTCTTGATTTCCCAAAATGACTCCTTAGCCTCTGTATTCCATTTTATTTCATGACCTTTCTTCAACATATTTGTAATATTCATCAAGATCTCAGCAAATCTTGGTACAAATCTCCTCAAGAAGTTTACCTCTCCCAGACATGATTGTATCTCCTTTTTTCTTCTGGGTTCTCCTACCTTCAGAATTGCACTCACCCTTTCAGGATCAATCTTTATGCCATCCTTGGATATTATATCGCCTAGCAGCCTTCCTTCTTCTAGTGAAAAATTAGACTTCTTAGGGTTCAAAGATATGCCATACTTCCTACACTTCATGAAGACCTTCTCCAGATGATGGAGATGCTCTCTATCAGACTTTGAGTAGACAGTGATATCATCCATATAAATCAACACGAAACTTCCAATTTCTCCCGCAAAGGCAATGTCCATAGCTCGCTGAAAAGTGGTGCTTGCATTCATCAAACCAAAAGGCATCTTCGCATACATGAAAGTGCCCCATGGTGTAGTGAAGGCAGTCTTCTCCTGATCTTCTGGCAGCACTTTGATCTGATTATACCCGGAAAAACCATCCAGCATCGAAATCCTTTCAGCTCCCACCACTTGCTGCAGTATATGATCCATCTTTGGTAAGGGATAGTTTTCTTTCATGGAGACCTTATTTAAATTGCGGAAATCTATGCACAGTCTTATCTCTCCATTCTTATTTCTGACAGGGACCAAATTCGCAACCCATTTAGAAAATCTGAGTGTTACAATGATCTTGGCATCAAATAACTTCCTTATTTCCTTCTCAATGACAGGGATCAGTTTAGGATTGATCCTTCTGAGTTTCTGTTTAAAAGGCTTCTCCCCAGGCTTTATAGGAATAGTGTGCTGTATGATAGATGTATCATATTCTTTGAGATATTCATAACTCCAAGCAAACACATCTGTATATTTTTTCATCAACTTTACATACTCCTCTTTCTCTCTCTCTGGCAGCTTCTTGGATAATTTTATGATTTTAGGATTCTCCTCAGTGCCAATATTTTTATCTTCAATGGCATCACCAACAGGTTTCACTTTGGGGTTCTTGGCAACATCATTTTGATCAAATAGCCTTTCTAAAGGGATCATGCCTCTTGGTATGAAATTATTTTTTAGCTGGATGATATCCTTACCTCCCAAGGTTTTCTTCAACTTCTCAAAATATTCTTTTGTTTCAACTTCTTCATCACCTCCAGGGGTCCTATCATTGCCATTTTCATTGTCAAAATGAGTATTCACAAACTCCCCTGATAACTCTAGAAATCTTCGGATCTGCATATCATCTTCAAACACCTGCCAGTATTTGGAATTGTCAGGGATAGAAGGTCTGTTCAAAATTTCCACCTGGTATTCTTTTTGGCTAGTCATTGGGGTCTCAAATCTCCCAGCAGATACTGCCAAAGAATCGGCCACCAAATTGTCAACCCTGGGAACAACCTGGATTGTGTGCTCCGTGAAGAAATTACCAAGTATATCCCATACTTCATTTCTATAAGCCCTCATCCGAGGATGCCTGGCTTGATAACTATCGTTTACCTCGTTTATCACCAGCTCAGAATCTCCCAAGATCCTGACTCGCTGAGCCCCCAAATCTTTCAAAGCATGTAATCCTAATAACAGAGCCTCATACTCTGCTACATTATTCGTGCATTCAAACAGTAATTTGTATGACAAAGCTTTGAAATCATGAATAGGAGAAATGATATAGACACCAGCCCCAGCACCAACCTTTGCAACAGATCCTTCAAAGTACATTATCCACTAGCCTTCTTTTTTCTGCTTTACCTCCAAAGCTTCCTGCTCTAAAACTTCTTTTTCCCCATTTGCCTCAGACTTCTCTTGCAATGCCTTTTCTTCCTCATGTGGGACAGCCTCATTAAAGAAAATGGAAGACCCCAAATCAGTATCAACCACATATATGTGATGGATTTCAGGTTTATCTTGACTGCTAACCACATAGGGAGTCCTTTTTTCACTATATAGCCTTCTGCTCCCATCTGGAACAGGAATGGTGGCATATGACATGTCCATCTGTAAACTACCTTTCAGCTTTGAGGTCCAGGATCTTGATAGCAATACCCCAAATTTGGGTGGAATATCTGCCACCACCACATCCATGACTATAGTTTTAGATGGCAATTTATTCAGGGTCACCACCATGTCTTTAATTAAACCAAGGCATTTTACTCTCTTAGAATCAAATGAGTATAAATCCTTATATGGTCTAGTCACTTCTAATCCCAGACTTTCCATGACTCCTTTGGGAATTAGATTATGGGAGGCCCCTGAATCCAACATAGCATTTTGGACCACTTTGTCAAGCACATTTAGACTTAAATAGAAAGGAGGAACCTCTTCACCTTCTAAATTTTCAACCTTTGGTCCAAATGAAATAGCAGGATTATCATCATTTAGTTCTAAAATATCTGACTGCCATTCTCCTTGGTTTTTAATCATTTTGGTGATAGTATCTCTGTATTTAGTGTTTCTCAACAGCTCATTAAATGGAACAGAGATCTTTAGTTTTGAAAGCTCATTCTGTAAGTTAAAACCAACACCAATCTTTTCCACATCAATCGGAGTCGCCTTCTTTATTATTTTATCCCTTTGTACATCATTTTCAACCTCTTTACTCACAGAGGGTTCCTTTTGTAGTCCTTTCCCCTTTTCTTCATTCAAAGAACTAGAGGAAGGCTGATTTGGATTTGCCTTCCCCTTATTTATGGGGACATCCCTATTCCTCAGTCTCATTTTCCTTTGCACATCATCCATCGCATGAAAATAACCTCTCTGATAGAGCTCATTTTCAAATTCTTCATTTGGACCTTCCTGCGCAAACATGTTATGTTCTTCTTCAGTAAGATATATTTCTGAATCCTGTTCTCCAAACAGATGAATCTCATTTTCAGGTGGATCTTCTTCATCACCAACAT
The DNA here is from genome assembly GCA_001517045.1 of Pseudotsuga menziesii. Lineage (NCBI taxonomy): Eukaryota > Viridiplantae > Streptophyta > Pinopsida > Pinales > Pinaceae > Pseudotsuga > Pseudotsuga menziesii. The sequence continues at coordinate 166,547 of LPNX010350069.1, read as the reverse complement.
AATTTTCAGGGAAAGGCGGATGGATAGGCTGTTCTTCTTGATTTCTTGGATTCCTCTGCTGGTTCTGGGGAGGGACAGGGGGATTGGGTCTTCTGAAATTTGGATTCCTGATTTGGGGATCCCCCTGCTCCCTGTTGAAGGGCCTAGTATCCATGGTTAACTTATCCATCAACTTTTCCATAGTCTTCAACATCGTCTCAAATTTAACATCAGCGGAAGAAGATGAAGTAGAAGGCATATTTTCTTCCCTTCTCATCCTGTCCATGTCTCTATGTTTTATATTCCCACTAGCCATCATGTTAGCTTCCACTTCTAGGGCATCAGTAAACATGGCAGCAAGAGTTGCCAATCTCCTTTCCCGTAATGAAAATGCAAAATCATTATCAAAAGCTCCAGCATAATGCAGTTGAGCAGCTGCAGGAGAAGGCTTTATATCTTCAGGAATAGAGTTGTAAGCCCTCATGACTCTGCTCGAAAATTTGTGAACAGACTCAAAACCCCCCTTCTTAAGACTATTGTACTGAGATAAAAGCTACAAAGGGTTCTGTTTATCGTCCCACCTATCCAGAAAGGAATTTTGAAAGGCCTGAAAATTTGCTATAGATCCATTAGGCAAGTCCTTAAACCACTTCTTTGCCTCCCCAGACAAAATTTGGGCAAATAATCGTAGTTTGACATCAGGATAGTCAACTTCTTCCAAGTCAACGAAATCTTCAAACTTGGCAACATGTTGTTTTGCGGTTATATCACCTTCCCCATCAAATAAAGAAATCCTCTAAGAATAATTTTGGGGGAGATCATGTAGTGCAGCTGGCAAACGCAAGGGAGCAAATCTAGCGGCCATTGGTCTGGGTGGGTTCATAGGAACTGCAGTGCTCTGAGAATGCTCGAAGGCTGTTGTTTCGGCTTTAGAGGTTTGTTGCAAGCCCTTCCAGAGGGAATCTAATAGATAGGACTCTAACCTACTAGGATTGGACTCAGTATTTTTGAGATCGGATTCAGACCTAGCTCTCAACCCACGAGGAATGAACTCAGTGTTTTTTAGGTCGGGTTCAGATCTAGTTCTTAACAGAGTTTGCGCAGTATTGACTTCCCATGCTGGATTAATATGGGAATCAGGTGATGACGATGGGCCGAACAAAGGGAAATATAACTTCTCTTTGTTCTTTCTCTTAAACAACATTTCTGGATCTTCAAAGCTTTTCAGGATCTTGGTATCAGAGTTACCTCATGTATGTCTTCTTGAAGCCAGAATGTTGTTCTTCAATTCTAAAACAATTTCACAATGAAGTCGCTAGGGAAAATATACAACCTTCTTTTCTTTTAGAAACTCCTGTTTGCCCACAGAAATCTCTCTTAATCTTTGTCGTTCTCCCGGGGCAGATAAGCACTTTCATCCCCGGCGACGGCACCAGTTTGTTAGCACTCAGAATGTACCCAGGTTGTAAAAGGTCTACTCCAAGGTAATAGAAAAACCACTTTAGGAAGAAACTGGTATTTTCTTCCAGAGAGGGATCTCTCAATGAAGATTTAACAAGACCAGATTTAAAATAACATTCACAGATTTATGTATTTCGCTGAAACAATAACATAACCATTGGGCATGGAGTCATATACAATACAAAGATACCACAAAGACATATACATGATATTCATCAAAGGCAAGGTAATCATATCATCACAGTCATTCAAATTGATTCTGGTGGAACAGAAGAGATGAAGAAACAACCCATTAATACAGAGCATCAACAAGGATGAGTTCTATATCAACTTTAGCAGAAAATATCATATAATATCTGAAATGATAACCAGAGCATAAACACATGAATTCTGATCATCTAACGCTATATTCCAGATACGAGGAAGAAACAAAATGGAGTGTTACACAAAGAACGTACAATCACATAAACGAAAGAAGCACAGACTGTAATATCAACAACACATGAATCTCTGACAAAACTCTCATGCATTTACTTTGTCATTCCAAAAACAGATATGTTCTCCAAAATTATTCACGACCCGATGGGTTCCAACCCCCATCTCATAAAAAGATACAAATTTATAGATAAAACAATAAGTCGGCCCCCCAGCAGATCAATAATAGAATGATCGGCGTAAATTAGAGTTTGTAACTGAATTCCTACACCACTAGGAAGTTGTTACAACTCCATTCCTAATAGATCACAAAGTACAAATCAACTGGATAACAAACTTTCTCCCAATAGTTCCGGCGGGAGCATCTGACCCTCTTCGTCCCAGAAGGACGGCAATCCATCTTCGAACAGCTCTTTAAACTCTTGTTTGAACTTATTGACCTGCGCAAGCAATTCTTCTAACTTGTCTTGGACAGTCTCCATTAAATGGTGTTTGTGGATGATCTTCTTCGCCCACAGCACTATTGAGATTCTGTCCTTTATGCCCATGTCGTGCAACTTCTGGTATGTCAGTGAATTCAGAAAATTTAATGTGTTTTGAGCTGTAGTGAGGGGTCTTTTTTCCATGTGTTCATTTACCAGTTTCAGTTTTTGTTGAGCCAAATCTGTCAGTATACTCAAATCATCAATAAAATTCAGGTAGTGGCGGAACTTGGTAATCTCTATAGTCAGGGTATCCCAAATGATATGTTTCGGCCCCTGAAGAGGGCCTTTCCCAATGCATTTTTCTTTTAGCTCATCGAGCTTTTTCTATAATTGATTCCTATCTTGCAAGATCTATTTTTTGCTTTCACTTACTCTAGCCAATTCAGCTTTCATCTTCTCATTCTCTGCTTTCAAATCCTTGATTGCTTCTTCCTTCAAACTCACCTGGGACATTGGTACTAACAAATCATCAATAGAGAAATCATCTAAAGGCTTCTAGATATTTACAATAGACAAGTCCTCGTCGGTGGGATTTTGGCTCATCAACTCTTCCATAATCTCCTTCTCTTCATTCTAAACTTTTTTCATCAAGGAGATTTGGGATAAGAGTTCCTCCCTTTCGGCTTCCCACTTCTCTTTTTCCTCCTGTAGATCTCCGGCTCTTCCTTTGTATTCCATCATCTCCTGATAAAATTTATCCTTTTCTTCTTGGAGAGCTAGCAACTCAGATGACTGAACATGTTTAGTACCTGGGATCTTCAGTTTCTTCTTCAGGACCTGGAGTGCATTATCCTTTTCGTCTAACAATGTCTTGACTGCCTGTGTACTGTCTGAACTAGCAATGTCTGTCTGCAGCTTCTTAATCTAGACAGCATTTGCTTTATTTTCTACTTTCTCATGTTTCAACTGGATTTCCAATTTGTCTATCAAGATTTGCAATTTATTGATCTTCACCATGTCTTGAAGTAAGTCTGAGTAGATGATATTGCTTGTCTGTTTGTGGAGTTGAATTTTGTCCGGAGTGCTGATTTTGTCTAACCGGCTCTCTATTTCAGACATTTTCCTGTCACTTACCATAGCCATTCTAAAAGTATTCCTCTCAGCATCTCTAGCAAAGACCAGAGAGGTTTTCGAACTGTACAAACTTCTAACCTTCGGGAGCAAATTTCTTGTTTCCTCCATAGACTGTTTCCTCTTCTCCATGTAACTGGCTTTTAGGTCTTCCTTCGACTTAAACACGTGGCACAATTCTGAACTGTCTACATCACCTTCCGGATTTTTAAAAGAGACTTGGCTTATCTATACCGCTTTCAGGGGAACTAGGGCACCTCCTTTGGAACCATCAGAAACCTCCTCATCTATAATTTCACCACTTTGCAGCATTTTTGTCCTTTTATGGGGGCCTTCCTTGTCTACGTCCATGCTCTCAGTTTCAGACAAACTCCTCTTGACAAAAATACCAGCACCTTCTGTTATTTGGGCTGCTGTCTCTTCATCAGACTTTTCCCTGTCAGTACATTGTAGCAAATTGGCCATTTCATCCAGCCCCTCAATAGCCTGATGCTCAAATGGTTTATTCCTGTTCGCCTATTTTCTCAATGAGATCACCTGGTGGGGGTCATAGTTCATATTTACATCTTTAATGAAATCCATCTTCTCCATCAACCTTTCTATAAATTCCAGGGCACCTTTACATTTAAAAATGAAAGGGCCGACTTTAAATGGAAATTTAATATTCAAAGATTTTCTAAAAGCACCAAAGTGCTCCTCCTCAGGCAACAATCTCTGCCTCATGAACTCCAATGCGAAAATCCTTGGGGTCAAGAAGGATGGTAGCCTATAAGGCTGACCAGTAAAACCATATATTCTTAACACTGTGTAACCTCTGTACAGGAACTAGTCCCCCACCCGATCTTCAGGTGATGACTGCATCAGACATCTCATTTCGTCCTGGACACGGGGCAGGTCCTCATCAAATAACATCCTGTATATTTTGGAAATGATCGAATTGGAAAGTTCGACCATGTTGATTTGCTTGGGCAAATCAGAAGAACATAAAGCACTTAAGAACTTTAATTTAGTAACATTATAACATAATAACATGTTAAGCAAGTATGTTTGAAACCTAAAGAACTGGACCTTGGGAAATTCAGTCAACTGGAGGTGGATCGCTTCGGCGAGGTACTCATCTAAATTAAGCACGGGGAATGACTGGGACTCGGGACTTAAAGAGTTTATTTTTAACAAGAAACCAAGGATAACATCACCTATATGACAATCGTCATCTAGACCTAACACTTGACAGACCAAAGACATTACCAGTTGCACCTCAGTTCTAAAAACGTGCAAGGGGTAAGGTGAGAAAAGGCTTTCGAGAGACTGACCTTTCTTCAGGATACTTGACAGGAATTGAGAGCGACTTTTACCTTCGCAATTTTTGAAAAACTCAGCAAGGACTGATTCATTTACAGACTCACGATTTACAGGGTAGCTTTCGGGCAGACTAAGGTTTTCTCTGACGACCGCAGCATCAATTTTACACAGTATTTTTGATGCAGACCTACTCACAATGATCCTCTAAGAGGGAGAATAGTTCACCGCGCACCATTCAGCAAATTCAGGGAAGTGGAGGGTTTGCTCAAGGGCGAAATGGTACAAAAAGGACTTGCATACATTCAGAACGGCATTCCCCTGTGAAAAATAAGACCACAACTTCTCTTTGCTGCCGGACACGCTCCCTGTGGACAGGAAGGGGTCGCAGACGCCCCTATGTCTGTCTATTAAAAATTCCTCTTTGTCATCTGCGACCCGACCAGACACACTAACCTCACTCCTTTGGTCCATTTCTTAATTTATAACAGTAATTGGACGAAGGAGTTACAGGATTAAAGTCCTACCTAGTTTACTGTGGAGGCGCGTGTTCAGAACGTGCCTAGTACTAACAAATGGAAGCTCCCAAATCGCCAGGTCCTTTTCGCCGGGTCCTGAGCAAATAAAATAATCATTAGAGAGGTGAACCCTGCCTTTATAGGACCACCCAATTCGCCACGTGGACAGCATTAACTTATGCAACCACCACTTATCTCTAACTACTGTGCACTTCTATTTTCTGGTTTCATCCACGACCGTAGATCTAGCTTCTCTTTAATTTCTGGCCTTTGGATCGGGTGCTATGTATCCCATTCCGCCCGATGCCCTGGTATTAACCAACGTGCAACTTCGTGCCCCGGAAACGCTCACAACCATTGCTGCACTGTACCCTCCATTTTTCACTGTTGGATCAAATGCCACGTCCCACATTCCGCTGGGCTTTCTGGATTTAACCCTCGTGCAGCTTTAATCTCCGGAATCATCCACAGCCCTCGATCTAATATACCTTTATTGGCGAGCCGTTGTATCACTTGCCGCCTATCAAATTTCGCTATGCTCCTTCCCTTTATCCAATGTGCAAGTTTGGGCTCCGAAATATTTTTCAGCCATTGATGTGATCGCCCGACATTCATCAGCCATCAGATCTATCGACATCTACCCAATTCCGCTGGGAGTCTGGGACTTATCTCCCGTGCAATTTCACTCCCTAGATCTTATAATAACCATTGATCTATCCCGCTTTGATTTCCGTCCGTCGGATGTGTCATCAGATAACAAATTCCACTGGGCCTTTTGGGCTTATCCGCCATGCAGGTTTTGCTTCCAGAATCACTCTCATCCCTCGATATAATCCAACCTCGCCTCTCCACCGTCGAATTGAGAGAAGGATACACGATTCCGCCAGACTCCATTTCTTAACCAACTCGTGCCTTCACAATGCGGATTTGATGTGAACCGTGGATCTTCCCAGGACCACTTTATAACCTTTGATCTGTGCGGCTGGTTAAAATCCGAAACCTGTCTTATCTTCCTTGCATGTTACGAAGGGCGGGGGGAATACCAACCATTGATTTTCTTCCTTCCTTCATCGCGGCCTAGGCTCTTTGGCAAATTGATCGATATTTTGATTATCATTCCACACTTGCACTATATCCTTTAACCAAAGTATTTAAACAACATTACCTTATATCCACTATGGTCTTATTTCTCCCTTTGTTAAATACAGGTGTTAACAGATTATACCGAGACCTTTTCACCAGTTGCAAAGATGGACTCCATAAGACTAGTTCTAGCAATTGTAGCTAGTAAGGGTTGGCAAGTGCACCATATGGATGTCAAGAGTGCATTACTACATGGTGAGATACAGGAAGAGATCTACATGCAGCAACCTAAAGGTTTCCAAGAGGATAATTCACTTGTTTTCTAGTAGAAGAAATCACTTTATGGACTCAAGCAAGCCCCCAGGGCTTCGTATGCTAAAATGGATGCTTTCTTGCTCTCTATTGGCTTCACTAGATGCAAATCAGATCCGAATGTATTTTTGCAGAAAAATGATGGTATTTTTCAGGTTATTGTTCTATATGTTTATGACCTTATAATTACAGGGAGCTACACCACTTCAATTGGTTTGATTACTTCATCTTTACATAATGAATTTTCCATGACCGATCTAGGATTGCTAAGGCAATTTTTGGGTTTGGAAATTGAGAAAAGTGAAAGGGGAATCATGATGAGTCAATCAAAGTATAATTAAAATTTCAGACCTTATAAGTAAGTTTAACGTGGCTGAGTGTAAGGAATCCAAGTTTCCCTTTCTTTCTAGCATCAAATTGCATGAATTTGGCAATTCTCCATTGGTAGATTTTACACTCTACAGGCAACTAGTTGGCAGCTTGCTCTATCTTACACATACAAGACTAGATTTATCTTATTCTATAGGTGTTATAGAAAGAGATATGAAACATTCACATGAAATCCATTGGAGGGAAGCCAAAATAATTCTTCAGTATGTCCAAGGTACAAATAATTTTTGGGTGCACTATTCAGCGAGTGCTTCACTTCAACTAGCCGGGTTTTCTGATTCAGATTGGGCTGGAGATCCCACTGACAAAAAATCAACTTTAGGTTTTGTCTTTATGCTTGCCGAAGGTCCCATTTTCTGGTCAAGTAATAAATAATACACCATTTCACTTTGATCAGCATAGGTCAAGTACAGGGCAGCAGTCAATGCAGCTACACAGTGTGTTTGGTTGCAGGGAATTCTTTGGGAATTTGGTGTCACAATTGATTCTCCTACCAACATTTGGGTGGACAATCAAAGTGACATCAAAATATCTAATGACCTAGTTCACAAAAAAATTAAAAATCATATTGAGATCCATATTCACTACATCTGGGGCTTAGTGCATGAGAGGGTGATTTCACTGCATTATTGCCCATCCACCGAGCAAAATGCTGATATTTTCACCAAGAATTTCACAGAGAAGACCTTCACTTACATCTGAGATATTTGATTGGGGTGAGTGATGGATGGTGATTTTATTCTATTTTTTGTAGGTTTCATCCCCATGTCCATTCTTGAGGGAAGGTTTTGTCCCATGTGGTTTTCCTTATTTTCCTCGCTTCATATGGATAAATAAAATTTCTGATTTATGTAATTGAGGCCACTTAAGCCTTTGTTGCCAAGGCCTCTTTCATTTTATGAGTCGTACTAAGTTTTTTCTTAATTGAGGGTGTTAGAACAATAATCCAACCCCTTAGTACCTTATTTTAACTCCTTAGTCAATTTTATTGCATTTTGCATTAATACACTATGGTTTTGGACTTAGGGTGCTTAGTTGGACCAATAACCAGCTAAATTGATGCACTCACACCCACATGAGAACTCCAACTCAGTAAAAAATCCACATGTGCAACCTCATCATTGTTGGTGTGCTCCCATTCAATGAATGTGGACAGTTTGGTTGACTAGGAGCGCTAGAGGTGGATTGTGTCCATTTTTTAGTTGATTTGGTGCATTTAATGCCACCTAGAGCCTCTAAACCACCTATTTTTACACACCCACGCATTTCAAGGTGTAATGATGACCCCATGTCACCTCAGGAACACCCATACAACAATTTATGGGAATTTGGGCTGATTTGGAGCGTGATTGCTCCACCTAGGGGGGATTGAGGCCAATTTGGCCAAGTTCATTTATACAGTCACATTGGGCTTCCTAAGCATCAAGAAACACTTCTGATGTAATATAAACCTGTTACTAACATGTTTTTATGTTAGAAATTCAAAATATAACCTGTTTCTGTTCACATTGCATGTGTAAATTGTTTCTCATTTAATGGTTTTTTGTTGGTTTTGCACCAAATTCGATTTGTGAGTTTCTCTAAGGCTCCTAGATATTATTGTGGATCAAAATTATCACACCTATATATTCTTTGAAAAGGTTTAGAAATCTCAGGAATCTTTCATTTATTTCATGTACTTCTATTAGCAGGATTCACCCCCCTGTAGTTAAGGATAGATAGGTTGTAGACATGTCCCTACGGTCAAATCTACCAATAATGATATGGTGAGATTGATATATTTCTTGAGGATCTGTACCCTAAAAATACTGTATGTGTTCCCTTGGATAGTGATGCCATTCTTGAAAAATCAATAAGAGAGGATAACGATCGAGCTAAAGAGGCTTTGATACCATGTGGAAATTAATTCCAAGTTTAGAAAAATTCAACTCACAAAAATTGCTTGAAAACATGCATAGATCCACTCAAATGGAGACTGAAATTGGTGGATAACACTAACTTGCACTGAATAAGTTTACATAAGCCAGCCTTATAAAATAATAGGCTGTTCAAATATATAATTACATCAGATATTCAAATTCCTAAGGACGCAAGTTAAATCCTCACAAAATTAGGCTTACTAAAAGTCAAAAATCCCTCCAAGGTGAATAAAACACTTTCCAAATCATTCAAGTTGGTAACGAATTGGTTGAATGATGTGTATCAGTTGATAAGTGATGGGAAGTAAATATATTAATTCTTTAAGTAGAGAAAAATATGAATATGAGTCGTGCAAAAAACAAGGCAGTTGTCATGTGACTAGCTTTCACCTTTTTCCTTAATCTTACACTGTGAAATGGCACTTCTTCATCTGAGTACTCACACTGAATGAGTCGGTACAAAAAATTAAATTATGGATAGAAGTTTCCAAAAAAATATAGATGAGATTGAGCTCTTATACATCTCGCCCATTCTAGTATTGCACATGTTTTTTAATATGCTTAAGGTGTAATCGTGACTATTTACATTGCAGCTTGCGAGTCATTCACGGCTAGCCTTATAGGAAACTCATGATTACATTATCACACTATGAATTCTTGGGTTTCCTTCACAGGTGTACCGATCCATTCACGAATTTCTAGTATACGTACCTGTGATTACATTAAGCCAAAAATTAAAAAATTAAAACATGATTAGTCAGGGACAGTTGGGTTCGTAATCATAACGTCCCCAAATTCCCTAGCGATATTAATATTTGAAACTCCCTCTAATCACCAAGTTTAAATAGAGGTGAGGCATAAAGGCTAAAAGAGTATCTCATAAGAGCAAGTTTATGCTGGAGGAATTCCTTTTATGTTTTGGAGCAAGAGAACTCTATTTCCTTAGCTAGCAGAGGAGGGCTTGTCTCAGATAGAGGTTGTATCTATCCTAAATTATTAATAAAAGAATGATGTTCTTCCACATTACGTGTTGATGTTCTTATTTTTTATGGTTTATGAATTCATCTTAATCTTTATATATGCAATAGTAACATTTCATCTATCCTAATATAACAATTAAGATCTATGTCCTAGATATCATTCTCTTTTTGCAGGTTGTTGATCATCCTCAAGTATCTGGAGCATTTGGAGTGAAGGTTTAAATCTAGGACCATCCTTCATAAATAAGGTACATAATATTTCTACCCTATTTCTCTCTCAAATTTATAGATAGTTGTATGTCTGCAAGTTGAATACATGTATGTTGGTGACCCCCAAACCCTTAGGTCATAAGGTAGATTCTCTTGAACAACACTTAATGCTTCTAAAAGGAAGTCTAACTTTGGTTAAGGCAGGAATGTGAACTTACTAAATTGGATAGTCTGTTGAGTTGTTAGAATATTATCCATAATCTTATGAAGGCACTCCTGGAGGAAGTTTTGGCAAGTTTAGACCAAGTGGTGCAAGTGGATGCCGACTAGCTAGTGTAGGACCTAGGAAATTAATAAAAAAGATTCATTAATGTATCGTAAGTATGGAATGGGTTTTTTATTATTCTAACATAGAATAAGATAACTTCTTAAGGTTATGTAAGATATTACCCGACACTCAAACACCTTTCTGAATCATGGGATCCACCAACAGGTACTTGGCATTCTTCATAATTTGGACATGGGATGCATCCATCTTCCACAATGGAATGTACCTAGGAAACAATGTCATAGATACAGATCCAGAGGCTTCATTATCATGTGTGCCCTTCATGCATTCATATGGATTCCCCTGTTGATTGGTCTTTCTATTCTTCCTTGGTGGATTGATTGGAGCTTGCACCAAGGCCACCTCTGGTTGTTCTTCGAGAATTGGGATAACTTGCTAAAATTCGATAGAAAATCCCCCAACAGTACTGGTGCTAAGAAGATCAATCTATAGGGATGTAATTCACTAGGTGTTATCTTCAGCTTCATCTGACTATAAAATATCTAAATTTCTCAACAATCTTCAACTTCTCAACACATTGAGTTCAGATAGGTGGGAAACAATCCTTTTGTAATTCCTTACCATAGACCGATAGGTTATCCAATCACATGTACAATGAATATGACTATATTTTGGGATGATTATGAGGGCGGCGCCTAATCTTTTCACACACTTGAGTATTTTTTAGGCATTTATGATAGGATCACACTAACACCACCACTACTTCTACCTTAAAAGGAGTCATTTAATGTGCATTAATTACACACTTGACGAGATGCCAACTTTGACAAGACCAACTGTGTTGGTTGTGGAGCTTGGTCTTCTTGATTCATAGATGTTATTTTTTAGCTGTGTTTGTACCTAATTTTTACTGTACACTTGTACCAACAGGGGGGTCGGGAGATCGGGGATGAAGCCCCCAAAATAAATATTTTTGGGGATGTTTGTTGGCCAACAGTTTGCGGGCCCATGGTATTTTCCCATAGTATTTCCCCTATAAAAGGAAATCATTGTAATATGGGTTTGTATTGTATTGTAGCATTGTAAAACAATCTTTGTGATTGTGTGAGAGAGACTGTGAGAGAGTGAAGAGGAATTGCAGTGGGTTTGATGCAGGTTATATCCCTTCATTTTTTATGGACGGTATAATAATAAAGGATTAGAAATTTCTATGTGGACATATCCCATATTAGGTGAATCGTGATATAATGGTGTCTCTCTTGTAATGTGTTTATGTTTTGATATTTTCATATTATTTATTGTTATTTCTCTACAATCATGTTTTTTATAACAAACTGTGACATGGTACCAAGCTCAACAAGAGATTAACTTTGACATTTCTAGGCGTTTCCTTAACTTTGTTAGCACCTATGCTAAATTTGAGGATTTTTAAAAATGCATCCACACTAATTCCCCTATAAAAGAGTAATCCAGTGAAAAATGAGGGATAGGGGAAAAAACAATTCATGTCCTGTGACCTAGAGATATGTAGAAAAGGGTTTGAAGTTTCTCGGGAGGCTTATTCCTAAGCCTAAATTTCAAAACAGTCAAAATATCCTTAGGCACAACCTTGGAAATATGCCTAAGTAAGAAAAATATGATAAAGGTCAAAAGTTGATCGATATGGACAGCTTGGATGCAAAGGTAAGAAGATTAAAGTCCACAAATCACTTCTGCCGAGGAAAAATCAGGAGCAGAAAAGTGGAAAAGGAAAGTCTCAGTTGTGAACATTGGTAAACCTGACTTCCGCTTTCTGTAGCCTGAGATCCAACAGCCCAGAACATTTCCACCAAATATCAACGGTCCAGCAAAGGGAGAAAGCGAAAAAAACAAGAAATTTGGTTTTGAAAGTTGGAATCCTAAACTCTGATTTCCGCAGCCTGAGATTCGACGGTTCAGAGAAATTTCACATAGATCAACGACTCGAAGAGGTGCAGAAGAGAAAAAATAAAAAAACAGAAATATAAAAAATTTAAGTCATAAAAAGTTTAAGTTCTACATCCCGTAATACACCAGATCGATGGTCCAGAAGGGAGGAAAGCATAAAAGAAAGAGGTTTGGTCATTAAAAAGTAGATATGCCTCTTTCCATTTTCTGCAACCCATAGCTTGATCTTATATCAACGGCTGAGAATAAATCCTATGGAGAGAAATGGTGCAGAAATAAAGGGACGAAAAGGAAACATCTGAAAGTAGAAGACACGAGATTTTGGACGAGAAAAACTAGAAGCCCGCTTTCTGCTTTCCGCAGACCATAGATCAATGGTAGGGAAGGTCTTAGCCTGAGATCAATGGTTCCAAAAAGAGGAACATGTGCATGAGGTAAAATACTTTTCAACATGTGGAAACAGGTATGCCCCGTAGGTTTCAACGGCCCAAATCATCTTTGATTTTAGATGTATGACAGAGGTTGATTTCACTGATACAACATGCATGCTGAAAGTTGGAAGAGCACTATGCGATGAGAAACGTGCATAAATGAAATGTCTCCTCCCCATTGGATATCGCACTTGGAAATTAGAGATGAAAATGTCACCTTATGGAGCGCGATGGTGCATTTTTCAACGATGTGTATCTAAGAAGGAATCATATCAATAGTGGAAATTCATTTCGCTGATCTAACTTGCATGAAGAAAATAACTATCCATATCCGCAGAATCATTTAAAGACCTGCATGTTTCGATGGCCAAGATTGAGGATGAGGTAAGATCAATTGCAGAGGTTGATTTCACTGATTTAACATGTGAGGACAAAGAAACTTTTGAAATCAGCGAAATTGGTTACAAGGTGCAGGTTTCGATGACTCAGAACAAGGTTTGACGTAGATCCACGGACGAGAAAATTTATGCTAGTTCAAAGTGTCATTGATTTAATTCTCTAGAATTCAGCGGAAATAGGTAGGGACTACAGGTTTCTATGGTGGGGACTAGATCCTGATTCCATATTGATGGTGACGATAGATTCCACCGATGCAAGATGCACAACCGATAAGTATGGTCGGTCTCAACGAAGTGTGGTGGGAGCTACACGATCTGATGGCCACACTGAAGCTATGGTTAAGATCGACAGTGAAGATGTATCCCACTGGGGAAAGCTACTGGGAAGATAAGGAGTGTGGTATAACAGAGGAAAATACCAGTGGATTAAAGGGAAAACAGGATCGACGGTCCAAGTTGAAGGAGGGTTGGACGAACGGATGAGAGTTGTTCCCACCAAAGAAGGTGCGAGCGATTTATCAGAGAAGAATAATATAGGAAATGCATGCACATGAATTTAGGCTATTCGTATGATTCTGTGCATTGGATAGCAAGAGCAGGACTATGCAAGAAGTGACCAGCTAGGGAAAACCCCGTTATACCACTTGTCAGAGGACCAGGTAGGCCACATTTATCCATTGCACAAAGTATATAAGATGGCTGAGGTAGAGGATTTATCTAACCAAAACCTAGAATATGAGAAAATCAAAGAATTCTTTGAAGACAGGGATTCTTATATTTTCGACACCATCCTACTGATGGACCCATAGAAATTGTAAAAGACAAACTAAAGCTAATTAGGGACAAGGGAACTAATCTTCATGGTGTCTATAGGTCCTTTTCCACCTTTTCTCCACAGACCAAACCCTGAATTGCCCCGAGTTCATTGATTGGTGCACCGTTGGTTACTCTCCTTCCGAGAAGGTCATCATGGATGCCTCTAGGTCTAAAATCATTTTCTTGGTCAGCCCCCTCATCATCAGGAACACATTCTCCATCCCTGAATATTTTAGCTAGAAATATAGAGAGTACAGTGAAGAAATCATTGTCCAGTATTTCAAATAGGCAGTTTTGGAAAAGAAAGAAGCATTCTTCAAATCATGTTTTAAACATGATACCCAACTTTAAAATTACCCTTAACCTATAGATTCCAAGGAATTCAATGAGGAAACACAGTGCGTTATCACCCTCCTGAGTCAAATTTTAGGGATGGATATCGATAAATGCATCACAGAGTCTATGATGAGTTTACTTTCACCCTAAACACCTATCCTGTTGAATTAGAGGATCCCAGCTAGTCATTACAAGTTTCTTTCCTCAAGTTTGACAAGTTCCTAGCCAAGAACATTCACTCTTAGCTAGTGGATTTACTTAGGACCAGAACCTTCATATTTCAGTTGTACTTGAGGAGAATTTTTATGTATTTCAGCGAATAGAACCTCCATCTTCCATAAATGGTGATCACAGAGGAAATCAACAATGATTACACCAAATTCATGAACTTTTTTATGACGGGAGTATATAGTGCCTTCTTCCAGAAACAACTACCCAAGGAGTTACCTAAGATGAAGGAAAACTTGCAATACTCCACTAACAGGAGGATTGGATATCGGTTCCTATCATAGCAAAGTATAGTAATCATACTATATGGATTGTCCACCAACCTTACAAACTGCATTCCTTTTTTAATCTCGGGGTGTTTGCCTTTGAGTTGATTAGATTGAGGTTGATAGTGGAAAGTGAGCATTTCCTGAGTTTCAGGAAGTCTTCAGAGATTAAATTTCCTTGGACCATAGGACCATTTACCATAAAAAACAAGGATTCCCTCCCACTGATAGAAATTATGATAAGAGGGATGGGGTTCCCTACTGAGGTTTCCATCAACTACCAATCCCATCACATTATATCAATCCGAAGGAAAGCCAACAAAAATAATCCCTTAAGCACTAAGAGGTGGAAAGCCCAATGGAGGATGAAAACTGGTCAAACTACCCCAAGAAGAAGCAAGAAGAGGATGATATGGAGGAGGACCCCACTTCTCCAATACATAGAAAAAACTCACCTCCACCTGGAAATTCATTCCTAGGCCTAATATAAAAGAAGGTTACACCTCTATCTAGTGTCTTTGAGCATTCCAATAAGAGGGACTTCTCTGAGGCCATGGATACAAAGGAGGAGAACACAACTGACACACCAAAGAAATAAAATTTGGATGATGCAGGGAAGCTGGTACAGGTAGTTGGTGGGAAAGGAAAGAACAAGCAAGTAAAGGTCAAAGGCCCTAACTTTGAGATTCAAGAATATGAATTTTCCCAGACACCTGAGGGATCAAAAAATAGATATAACTCCAAGAATAAAATGTTGGAAAAATACAAGGAGAACAAGGACATTACTATGAATGAATATCTCAAATTATTTGTAGGGGTTGGGAAGGTTTGTAGTCAGGAGGTATGTCTATATAGTTTCTATCAAAGATCACAAGCATAATACATTAAATCTATAAATATATTCTAGGAACAAGGTGGCTGAGATGAAGATCAATCTGGATGGCATCCCTGTGCCAGATATGATACACCTTCATAAACAGATAGGGGATATCATTCACACTGACCTACTAAATTCAACTCTTAAGATATCCAAGTCGCAAACCAGCAAGAACATAGTCAAAAATAAACTGAGGAAAGAGAAGGTAGAAAATAGGGCCCACAAGGCTCAAATCAAGAATATTCAGACAGACTTGTTGTTGGCTGAAAACCAAGATAATAAAGGGGCTCGAACCAAAATTATGCTCAAGGAGTAAGAAGATACCATTCAACTACTGAAGATTCTAGCTACTTGTTATCACCCGCCTTGTAGTTGCCTGTGTGAGGTGAATCCAGGATTGATGGTAGAGGGGAAAGCAACTAAGGGGTGGAACCACAACTACCTAGACTCCCAAATGGATAGTTGTCATGCCAATCAAGGTAGCCTTCACTTTATGTTATCCTAGTCCAAGACAACAATGGGGGAGACCCAGATCTACTCCCGACAGGAGAGATTAGACCTAGACACCAGAACAGATCAAATGGGGCTTTAAGGTATGTAAGGTGCAAGGTAAATGGAAACCCTAGCTCTAGGGTTTAGGTACTAGCAACTAATGGAGATAACCACTGTCATGGGAAACATAACTGGGATAGGGTAAGCAAGGACAAATTTGGGACTATCTAGTACCAAGGAGACAAACTCAGTGAAAGATAGGTGACTTGAGTTATCAATGAGTGTTGGCAAAGGGAATGGGAGTGAGGTCAAGTTAGGGCTAGCACTAGCTACGAGATCAGTGCCTTATGTGCCTTGGGAAATGGAATCAGCATCAACCCAAAATTTCAGTGAACCCACCTAGGATATACCTTGATCTATGAACCCAAAAAGGAGTTAGCTCGGAAAAGTCAAGTTACAGGAAAACCAACTCAATGGAAGGCTAGCGCTAGGGCTTGGAGAAGTAGATATACAGTTCTTAGGGTCACCTGAAGGCTAACAACTCAGCGTTGAAGGCTAAATGAGGTCAGGGTGACCTGATCTACAAACCCAAATCAGAAAATCAGCAAAAAAATCAAATCTGGAAAAAGTCAAAATCTGATGAGGGGGCTAGGGGGTTGAAAACCAATTTTTCATATCTAGGGAAAACTGAAAAGAACTAGCTCAGTGTTGGGGGTGTTTTGGATTTCTTAAGCCCTGATCTATCATCCTATCTTGTCAGATTTCAAAAAAAATCAAATCCATAAAAATCCAGTTTTCAGTGAGGGCGCTAGGGCTGTTTCAGTCAAAAACTTAAATATAGGTCAAAATGTCAAGAATTTGGATAATTTTGGGCTGATTTGGACTGTGTGAGACCTGATCTATCCATTTGTGAAGTCATAATTCAAAAAAAGTAAAAACCCTAGAAGGTCAAATTTTCAGTGGGGGGGTTATGCAGTTTTCTGGCAAAAAATCAGATCTAGGTCAAACCAACAAGAGTTTGAACAGATTTGCAGCATATTTAGTGAAGGGGAGGCCCGATCTATGAAACCCAGAAATGGTTTGTCCAAATATTGGACTATTCCCATATTTAGTGCTTTTTAGGTTTTTTAGTATTTAGGAGTTTTTCAGAAAATTTGAAGTAAAGCAAGGTACAATGGAATAAGATATGAAGAGAAGAGACTCACCTGTTAGATCTTACCTGGAAATGCTTGTATAATTCTTTAACATTGATGATCTTTGTTATCCCAATCAATTCTGGAAGATCCCAATGATTTCTATGAATGATGTAAGCCACAAGCCACCAATGCACCCCCTATCCTGCATGAGCAAATGTCAACAATATTAGATTTTCCAATACGAGATAAAGAAACCAAATGCTACAAGAAATTAAAATGAAGTAATCAAATATCACAATGAAACTAATGAAAATCCCCTGATCCAAGACGAAGAAAACCAAGCGAGTTGAGGTCCCCCTGCAAAAGACGCTCCAGCCAAAATGCCCTCCTATAGGAAAAACAATGATAGAAAAAAAATATAGATCTCACAAGAATTTCCACAATTCTAGGAAACTGAAGATTTTCCAATCACCATTTGAGAACATTAGATGCAAAGCAGATCCAGAAAATATCCACAAAAAAAGTCTTTCTATTATTCAGATCCAATAGCTAAAGACACCTTACAAATGAGAAGCTCTCTCTTTTAAATAGAAATGAGAGAACCACAATCATAAACAAATCCTAATCACTTTCAAAATGAGTGGCTAAGATTAAAAGATGAAATGTTCTAATAAATGGTTGAGATGAGCTCAACATACAACACATGGATCAATATAACCATAATTTACCAAAGTGGACTAACCCACCCATAAAAAGGTAACCCACTCAACAAGAAATAAATGAAAGCACATGGTGGGTCCAAGGAGTGTTTGACTAACTCCCTCTAGGTGTCCCCGTGGCACAATAAAATAATATAATAATTTAATTCTTTGACTTTATTCCTTCTTGAGGAAATCGTGAGCCTTACAAAAGCTCCAGAAAATAATATAAAAATGCCCAAAAATAGGTTTGGGCCCAATCACGTGCTGCAACTACTGAAGAAGGTGTGGAAGACATAACCCTCATCATTGTGACTCATCCCATGCCATTTCTTTACCTCAGTAGCCCAAATCAATTTCTTCAATAGCCATTTAATCATTTTTAATCTGCCTCGGGAAAAGTGATCCTGCCAAAACAGCCTCCTAGAATGCTCGCATTGTCAAACTGAGCCCACCAGGCTCTCTAGGATGGGAGTACAATGGTACAAACAAGTGGTTGCACCCCCCTATGCCCATACAATTCCCTAAGAGATATAACTAAAACATCTCCCTACTCAAACATATCAACCTGTGAAGAAAAACTACATCAGAGAGGCAGAATGAACCTGATCATATCTACAAGTGCCCGGAACTGGAAATAAACTATCTCATTAGACTCAAAGATTCCAAATCCATCTAAGGTGTATATTCATACCCCTCATAGGTCTCTATCTGATCATCAATCATATCCAATAAACAATATAACAATCTGTAATTGATCAGACACCAATAATAACTTAGACTGTCATCCATCTGCTGCAAGTGTAATAGGCTAAGACATGCTCTACAACTCATTTAAGTAACAATCAAAACAAGTAGCATTCATTTCACTGGCAGTACATCAACCAATACATATATAAGGCTTTATTTATTATTACTGAGACTTAGACTTTCAAGACTATACTCACTTCATAGCTGTAGCCAATTTGCTAGTGAAGGGTGAAGGGTGAAAATGACAAGGCTAAGGAAAAAGATGACTTCCTACTCAACATCATGACACTTTGGATAATGGGAAGGGAATACTCACTATAACTAATGTCGGACAAACAACACACAAGGAATGGCAGTGCCTCACAAATGGGTGAGTTGTTTAGAGAGTGCTTATTAAAATTAAGCATCATGACTACATTAATATTGATCCAAGTTCATTAGGACCATCATTTTATTCCATGGCCTTTTTGGCCTATATGACCCTTTGGGACTTCACCACTGCTTAAAAGCACAGCTAATCGCAGCTTTCATCCGGGACATATTTTTATAAGGTGAGCATATTTTTAATCATTGCTTTTTTTGGACCTTTTCTTACACTCTTCAAGAAGTATTTTAGCATTTCATTGCTCTTTCCCTCTTTACATATGTTAAGAAAAATAGTTTTATAATTTTCATTTTTCATGGGTGTATATTCAATACTTTCAACATAGGTAGTACATGAGATTTCAGTTTTAGCCAACAACATCTCAAGTTACTAGGGGGAATTCTGCACAGTGCCAAACATCGGGACAACTGACCATAATGATTTAGGCATACTATCAAACTTACCAAAGGAAATTTTTGTCACCAACTCAGAGCTGAGACACAATATAAACAGGGAGGTTTGTCCAACAAAAGTTCTAGCAGGGAAAAAGGTCCTCCATGCCATAAGTCAAGAAGTCAGTCGGGTTGAAAACTAATCTGGAAGGTAATGGATGCGTGGAGATAGTGAATGATGAAGCCAACACTAGCAAGCCAAAACAATGGTGGGAATGACTACCTCTATTCTCCCTAAGGAGGGTAAAACCAATGAGTATAGATCAAGAACTTCCAAGTATAAGTAGGGACATCAATACATAGTACAAGATACAACCAAGTCCATATAATTATGACCACCAGATCATGATACCACAAGTCAATACATGTCACAAAAATCAGTATAAGAGCAATAATAACCATCACACAATATAAAATGATGAGTCATAATCATGCAATATAATCCATCTGAGACACCATCTATCCAATGAGAAAGAACTGATATAAAACTGGGCATCAATGACTGCTCTGTAATGACATAAATGGCTACATCGGTCCTCAAATATGAGTGTCCTGAGACTCAGTCTTGACATGGGAGAGTACAATGGTCCACTAATATAGACATGATCCATAAAAATGATCATCTCAGCATCTCATGTGTATGAGATCTGGCTAAAAAATGTACTGTGTCTGAAAAATAGAATATGGTATCCTGTCTACTATATATGTGATAACACTACTCAATTGATCCAAGCTTCAAAGCTATCAGATATGGAAAAGGAGAAAGAGAGTATGAATGGTAAGCTTATAGACTACTAGACCTAGCTACTGAAATTCATAGAGAAAGAGAAGAAATGGAAAAATGATATGACCCTCATAGTGGAAAGTGAGAAGGCCCTTAAGACCAAAGCAGAGGATCTAGAGAGAAGGTTACAGGAGAAGGAAAGGGAATTGCAAGAGAATGGGAAATAACTCAAAAATGCAGTCTTTCCTCCTACCACTGAACCCAGTGAGTTCTCTATCATTGAAGCCCTAGCACAGGTAAGTCTGAAGGATTTGGAGTTGACAGGATTGAAGCATCAGAACAAGAACCTGGAAAGTTTTGCAGTGGACAGAGAACGCGAAAGAAAGAACTAGGAGTCAAAATGTACTGAGTTGCAGGCCAAGAATGAGAAGTTGATACAGCAGGTCATAGGGAAATCAGCAATCTAGGGGGAGAAGCACATGATATGGGATTCCCTCATATTAGAGGCCACCAAGTTAAGGCCCTACCTAGATTACATTCTGGACAAAGAAAGGGTTATACAAGCGGCCAAACAAAGTGTTAAAGTAGTCAAAGAGAAACTAAATAAGAAACATGTTGATTGTGCTAAAAGTGCTATAGAGTTTCTAAATGGACAAACAGAAGAGGAAATCATAAAGGATGGTATAAAGGATAGTATTTCTATCCTCACTTGGGCCAGGAAGGTGGTAAATCAATATCGTCATTTAGAAAGTGTTGAGGCCAAGATTGATATCATGACGCATGAGATCAAAGGGTTTATCAAAATGTTTGATCTTCTGGTAAAAATGGGATTGTCATTCTTCTAGCGGGAAAAAGGTGGCATGTGGTCACAAAAGGAATACTATGACCTGTTGATTCAATGTAGGTCAGACCATTCCAAATTTGCAGATATGCAGTAGGCTCTGTTAGTAAAGGCAATTGTTGATAAGTTGGAAGATGATTTCGAGATAGTGTTCAGTTTCAAGGCCATGTGTCAACAGTTGCCAAACTTTTCATATAGGGATCACATGGAGATGCAGGTGTAGTCAAAGGAAACATCCTCTCTGGAATTATCTACCACAGATCAATGGAAAGTGGTCGAGAAGTTTGGAAGGACCAAATACACACTGCATGCCTAAGCATGATAAGGAACAAGTCGGGATGATCAGCATAAAACCATTGGAGGTTCCCTGAACCATCATTTTTAGTCAAGCGAGCCTGAGTCCTAGACATTGCATTACCATTTTATTCAAGCATGCTCAATATTACATATTTCTTGTTTTATTTAGAAATCATGGTGAATGTGCCACCTCATAGCTTGCATGATATGTGATGATGATTTGGGATTGATCCCCAATTTTTGTAACTGAATTTGGCTCTATTTCGAGGTTGGGCTCAGGAGCCCATGAAAATTGTAAATGTAACCTCTACATAGGAGTAAGGGCTGTACTTTCATTTTTTGAAGCCTTTGTGCTCGGATTATAGCCTTGTAAAATTTATTGGAAGCGTTAATGAAAAGTGTTTCTCTGAGTTTCTGAGATTCATCGCGGTGTTCATATTCAGTTTGTGTTTCCTGTTTGAATCATTTTCATATTTATAAATTCTTGCTAATGCTTTCTAGTTGTATTTGAGGAATTTGTTACAATTTGAGCAGTATTATTCGGGAAAGCAAATGCCAGAAAAATTTGAAGACAGTCATCGATTTTATGATCCAGTGGCTGAATATACGGAGAAGCCTTGTCATGACAAGCACGTAACAAAATTTTTTGAAGGTTTTCATGACCCAATGGCTAAATGTGTTGAAAGGTTTTGTAGTGATAATGGTTGGTTATGTCTTTGCAGTAAAGATAAAGTTCTATATCATGACCTTTTTCCACTTAGTCCTTCATCTCTGTTTTTGATCAAGCACGTGGAGAAAATTTGTTTATGGGATCCTTTGCTTGATTGGCTTCACTGGAAGTCAGATGTTACTTGACTCAGAGTTAATGGTCAATAAGTAGGGTAGGTAGGTGTGAATAAGCTTAACATGGTGAGCATTTCTTCTAATCAATTTTTCAAAAATTTTCAGCATTTGTTCAATTTTTGTTTTCAGAGCATGTTGGAGTTTTCAGGAGAAGATTGGGACCATCCAAACGAATCAAGAACTTGGTCTATGAGGTTGTTTTATACCTCATAGGGAGGATAGCATCCCTGAGTTGGAGCAGCTGTTAGCACTTGTGCTAAATTCAAGTATTTTTACAAATACATCCACACTAGTTCGCCTATAAAAGAGTAAGCCAATGAAAAATGAGGGGTAGGGGAACAGGAATTTCATGTCCTGTGTCCTAGAGAATGCAGAAAAGGGTTTGAAGTTTCTCGAGAGGCTTATTCCTAAGCCTGGATGTCAAAACAATAAAAAATATACTTAGGTGTGACCTTGGAAATATTCCTAAGAAAAAGTCAATCAAGGTTGAAAGTTGATTGATTTGGACAACCTAGATGCAAAGATGAGAAGATCAAAGGCCACAAATCACTTCCTCCAAGGAAAAATTGGGAGCAAAAAAGCGGAAAAGGAAAGTCTCGGTTGTTAACATTGGTAAACCCAACTTCCACTTTCTGCAACCCTAGATCCAATGGCCCAGAACATTTACACAAAAGATCAATGGTATAGCAAAGGGAGGAAGCAGAAAAGACAAGAAATTTGGTTTTGAAAGTTGGAATCCTGAACTCCGATTTCTGCATTCCAAGATCCGACAGTTCAGAGAAATTCTACACAGATCAACGGCTTGAAGAGGCACAGAAGGGAGAAAATCAGAAAATGAAAATATAAAAAATTATGGTCTAAAAATTTGAATTTCTACGTCCCGCGATCCGCCAAATCGATAATTTGGAGATTTTTCGCGAAGATCAATAGTCTGGAAGGGAGCGAAAAATAGAAAGGGTGAAAAAGTGAAAGGGAAGAAAGTATAAAAGACAGAGGTTCAGTTGTGAAAAAACAGAGATCACACTTTCCATTTTTCGTAGCCTGCAGCTTGATCTCAGGTCAATGACTAAGAATAAATCCTGCGGAGAGAAATGGTGCGGAAAGAAAAGGGTGGAAAAGAAACAGCTAAACAAGGAAGACATAGTACTTTGGTAGAGGAAAAGTAGAATCCTTCTTTCCTCTTTCTGTGGACCGTAGATCAACGATGGGGAAGGTCTCAGTCTGAGATCAACGTTGCAGAAAAGAGGAACATGTGCATGAGGTAAAATACTTCTTGATATACGGAAACTGGTAGGATCCGTAGATTTCAATGGTCCAGATCATCCTTGATTTGAGATCTACAGTAGATGTGGATTTTATTGATACAACATGCACACTAAAAGTTGGAAGAGAATTGGACGATCAGAAACATGCATAAATGAAGTGTCTCCTCTCCATTGGATATCGCGCTCAGAAATAGGAGATGCAAAGGTTACCTTATGGAGCGCAATGGTGAATTTTTCAATGGTGAAGATCTAAGAAGGAATCAGATCAATGGTGGCAATTCATTCCGCTGATATAACTTGCATAAATAAAATAGCTATCCATATCCACAGAATCATTTAAATACTGGCATGTTTCGATGGCCAAGATTGAGGATGAGGTAATATAAATGGTGGTAGTTCATTTCATTGATTTAACATGAGAGGACAAACAAACATTTGAAATCGGTGAAATTTGGTACAAGGTGCAGGTTTCGATGGCTTAGGTCAAGGTTTGACCTAGATCCACGACCGAGAAAAATTTCGCTAGTTCAAAGTGTCATTGATTTAATTCTCCAGAATTCAGCGAAATCAGGTAGGGACCGCAGGTTTCTACGGTTGAGATCAGCTCTCGATTCCAGATCGACGATGATGATAAATTCCACTGCTGCAAGGTGCACAACTGATAAGGATGGCCAGGCTCAGTGAAGTGTGGTGCGAGCTGCGCGATTCGATGGCCATGATGAAAATACGGTTAAGATCGACAGTGAAGATATATCCTACTGGGGAAAGCTACATGGAAGATAAGGAGTGTCGTATAATAGAGGAAAGGACCAGTGGAGTAAAGGGAAAACATGATTGATGGTCCAAGTTGAAGCAGGGTTTGATGAACGGATGAGATTTTTTCCCGCCAAAGAAGGTGTGAGCGATTTATTAGGGAAGAATAATATAGGAAATGCGTGCATGTGAACTTAGGTTATTCGTATGATTATGTGCATTGGATAGTGAGAGAAGGACTATGCAGGAAGGGACCAGCTAGGACGAACCCCATCATCCCACTTGTCAATGGACCAGGTAGGCCACGTTTCTCCATTGCACAAAGTATATAAGATGGTTGAGGTAGAGGGTTTATCTAACCAAAACATGGAATATAAGAAAATTGAAGAATTCTTTGAAGATAGGGATTCTGATATTTTCAACACCATCCTACTGAATGGACCCATAGAAACTATAAAATACAAATTGAAGCTACTTTGGGACCAGGGACCTGATGTGCATGGTATCTATAGGTCATTTTTCCATCTTTTCTCCACAGACCAAACCCTGAATTTCCCCGATTTCAATGACTGGTGCACCGCTAGTTACTCTCCTTCTGAGAAGGTAATCATAAATGCCTCTAGTTCTAAAATATTTTTCCCAGTAAGCCCCCTCTTCATCAAGAACACATTCTTTGTCCCTGAAGAGTTCATCTAGAAATACACAAAGTATAGTGAAGAAATCATTGTCCAGTATTTCAGAGAGGCAACTCTGGAAAATAAAGAGGCATTCTTCAAAGAATGTTTCAAACCTGATACCTAGCTTAAAAATAACCCTTACCGTATAGATGTTGAGGAATTCAATGAGGAAAAATAGTGAATTATCACCCTCCTGAGTCCATTTTTAGGGATGGATATGGACAAATACGTCATAGAGTCTATGATGAGTTTATTGTTCACCCTGAGCACCTGTCCACTTGAATCAGAGGATCCCAGCCAGTCAGTCCAATTTTATTGCCTCAAGTTTGATGAGTTCCTAGCTGAGAACATTCACTCTCAGCTAGTGGATTTCCCTAGGACCAGAACCTTTAGATTTTAGTTGTACTTGTTGAGAATGTTTATGTATTTCAGTGAAGAGAACCTCCAGCTTCCAGAAATGGTAATCACAGAGGAAATCAACAATGATTACACCAAATTCATGAAATTTTTGATGACAGGAGTGCATAGTTCATTCTTCTAGAAACAACTACCCAAGTTGTTGCTTAAGATGAATGAAACCTTACAATCCTCCCCTGATAGGAGGATTCAAGATTGGTTCCTGTCAGCGCAAAGTATAGTAATCGAACTATATGGATTTGTCCACCAACCTTACAGACTGCCTGCCTTTTTGAATATCAAGGTGTTCGCCTTGGATTTGATCAGACAGACGCTGATAGTGGAAAGTGAGAATTTATCAAGTTTCAGGAAATATTCATAGATTACATTTTGTTGGACCATAGGACCATTTACCATGAAAAAACAAGGCTTTCCTCCCACTAGTAGAAATTCTGATAAGAGTGATGGGGTTCCCTACCAAGGCTTCCATAAAATATGACCCCCATCACATTATATCAAGAAGAAGGAAATCCAACAAAAATAATCCCTTTGAGCACCAAGAGGTGGCAAGTGTGGCTGGAGGATGTAAATTGGTCAGACTACCCCTAGAAGAATCAGGGAGAGGATGGTATGGAGGAGGACCCCAGCTCTCCAATATAGGGAAACAACTCTCCTCCACCTGGAAATTCATTCCTGGACCCAGTAGCAGAGAAGGTTACACCTCTAGCTAGTGTCTCTAAGAATTCCAACAAGAGGGAATTCTCTGAGGCCATGGATACAGAGGAGGAGGACACAGCCAACACACCAAAAAAACAGAAGTTGGATGATGCAGGGAAACCGATACAGGTTGCTGGTGGGAAAGGCAAGAACAAGCAAGTAAATTTCAAAGGCCTTGTCTTTGAGATTCAAGAATATGAATTTTCCCAGACACCAGAAGGATCAACAAATAGATATAAGTCCAAGACTGAAATGTTGTACAAATACAAGGAGAATAATTACATCACCATGAATGAATCTCTCAAATTATCTATAGAGGTCGGGAAGGTTTGTGTTCAGGAGGTATCTCTGGTTTCTATTAGATATCACAATCATAATACATTAAATATGGAAATAGATTCTAGGAACAAGGTGGCTGAGATGAAGATCAATATGGATGACATCCCTATGCCAAATATGATACGCCTTCATAAACATACAGGGGATATCATTCACACTGACCTGTTGAATTCAACTCTCAAGATATCCAAGCTATAGACTAGTAAGATCAAAGTAGAAAATCAACTGAGGCAAGAGAAGATAGAAAACATGGCCCACTAGGCTCAGATCAAGAATCTTCAGACATATTTGTTTCTGGATGAAAACCATGTTAATAAAGGGGCTGGAACTAAAAATATTCTCAAGGAGAAAGAAGATACCATTAAACTACTGAAGAAAAAGATGAATATTCCAGCTACTCAATTGATCCAAGCTTGAGAGCTATAAGAGATGGAAAAGGAGAAAGAGTGCTTGAATGGTAATATTATGGAATTCTAGGCCTAGCTACTAAAATTCATAGATAAAGAGAAGAAATGGCAAAATGATATGACCCTCATAGTGCAAAGTGAGAAGGCCCTCAAGACCAAAGCAGAGGATCTATAGAGAAGGTTACAGGAGAAGGAAAGGGAATTGCAAGAGAAGGGGAAAGAACTAGAAAAGGAAATATTTCCTCCTACCACTGAACCCAGTGAGTTCTCTATCATTCAATCCCTAGAACAGGTAAGTCTGAAGGAGTTGGAGATGACAGGATTGAAGCACAGGAACAAGAACTTGGAAGGTTTGGCAGCATACAAAGAACACAAAAGAAAGAACTGGGAGGAAAAATTTGTTGAATTGCAGGCCAATAATGAGAATTTGATACAATAGGTCATAGGGAAATAAGCATTCCAAAGGGAGAAGCACATGATATGGGATGCCCTCATATCAGAGGCCACCAAGTTAAGGCCTTACCTGGATTACATTCTAGACAAAGAAAGGGTTATATAGGCAGCCAAAGAAAGTGTTAAAGCAATCAAATAGAAACTAAATAAGAAACCTGTTGACTATGCTAAAAGTAATATAGAGTTTCTAAATGAACTAACAGAAGAGGAAATCAGAAAGACTGGTATAAAGGATAGGATTTCTATCATCACTTGGGCCAAGAAGGTGGTAAATCAATACCATCATTTAGAAATTGTTGAGGCCAAGATCGATATGTTGACACATGAGATCAAAGGGTTTATCGAAATGTTTGACCCTCTGGTAAAAAGGTGATTTCCATTCTTTTGGTAGGAAAGAGGAGGCATGTGGTCACAAAAGGAATACTATGACATGTTGATTCAATGTAGGTCAGACCATTCCAAATTCACAGATATGCAGTAGGCTCTATCAAGAAATAAAATTGTTGATAAGATGGAAAATTATTTCGATATAGTGTTCATTTTCAGGGCTACCTGTGCACGGCTTCTGGACTTTTCATATAGGAATCACATGGAGATGCGAATGCTGTCGAAGGAAACGCCCTCTCTGGAATTTCCTACCACAGATAAGTGGAAAGTGGTCAAGAAGTTTGAAAGGACCAAATACACATTACATGCCTAAGGATGATAAGGAACAAGTTGGGATGAGTCAACATAAAACTGTTGGAGATTCCCTAAACCATTGTTTTCATTCAAGCGAGCCTGATTCGCAGATGTTGCATAACATTTTAATCAAGCATGCTCGATATTCCATATTTCTTGTTTTATGTAGAAATCATGGCGAATGTGCCATCTCATAGTTGTTAGGATATGCGATGATGATTTGGGATTGATCCCAAATTTTTGTAACTAAACTTGTCTCTATTTCGAGGTTGGTCTCGGGAGCCCATGAAAACTATAAATGTAACCTCTATGAAGGTGTAAGCGTTGGAATTTCATTTTTTGAATCCTTTGTGCTTGGATTGTACCCCTGTAAACTTTCTTGGAAGAATTAATGAAAAGTTTTTCTCTGAGTTTCTGAGATTCATCACAGTGTTCATATTTAGTTTGTGTTTCCTGTTTACATCAATTTCATATGTGTAAATTCCTACTAATGCTTTCTAGTTGTATGTGAGGAATTATTTTTATCAAGGGCTCCTTTCATTAGATATGGCATTCGTAACATGTCTATAGTGATGGTTGTGGAATTCATCCTTGTTAGATGCTCCATTTATGTCATTACCCTTATTATTGTTTCTACTAAAGGAGTTTTCAAGAGATGCATCCGTAGATAGGTTCCTCTTGCTGCACTGGACTTTTCTCCTTTCTCCTACCACCACTTAAAGATATTTGACTAAATATTACACTATCTTTGCCTTAGATTACAAAAGGGAATATCATTGCTCATTATTTGTTGTAATATCCTTGAATGATTCATATTGTGACTCCATTTCCCAATGGTATTTCTTATATGTCTGTCTTACAATCTTTAAATTTACCAACAAATTTGTTCCCATCAGATATATAGCCTTCTGAATGCTTGTTTAAAGCCAAATGTGTATGTGAATGTTCTTGTGACAAAGAGACAACCCTCTCTGGTTGTATAGGCTAGAATATAGTCTAAATATTGGTTTGAAATGGTTACCCTAGTGATATCCTACTGCAACTATAGGAAAATAATTGGGTGATAACATAATCTACAACATAGGATATCACCGTGATTTACTATGACAAAATAATACCTCAACAAACAACAAGACTTCAACATATATACAAAAAATTTGACATATATACAAAACTTTGACACATATAAAAGGTGGGGTTTCCAATTTTTTTGTTTTACATGCATATATACAACTTCAATGTAGGAATGTATGCTTATCCCTATAAGTTTTTAGCTAGATCTTGTCAACCAATCATTCTAGGGGCTCACCATTTAACTTCTATAACTGAACTACACCCCCCTTAATGACATAATTGATAACATAAGGACCTAACCAATATGTTCAAATATTACCAAGGTGTCTCAAAAACTTGTTGTCATAGAGGAGAACTAAGTCCCCTCACTTGAACTTCTTCCTTTGTATATGTCAATCATTCCATACTTTCTCTTTTCCTTTCTGAACTTATTGCTCGAATCTGGTGATGAACCAGTCTTCTTCTAGTTGGAGAAAGTGGGACAATATTTCTTTGGAAACACTAGTATCATACATACAAGTGAAGGAAACAATCCATAAGTTGGGTTGTATTCCATAGACATAACAACTTCTTGTCCATATACCAACCTAAAAAATGTTTTACCTGTCAGTTTCTTATAGGTTGTTCGATAGGCCCACCATATTGTAGATATTTTGAAGTCTCAGTCATCGCAATTCACATTACAAACCTTTGTTAAAGTATTCACCAAAATCTTGTTAAAGGATTCAATAGTGCCATTTTCCTACAGATAATAAGGAGTACTCTTCCTATGGTAGATTCTAAATTTTTATGTAAGTGCCTCAATAGATTTATTGAACAATTGAGTACCTTGATCATTTAATAAGACTCTCGAACATCCAAACCTAGTAACTACATTCTCAAATAATGACCTCACAGCAGTACAATCCTCCACAAGGGCAACCTCGACCCATCTCGTTAAATAGTCTATTAAAGTGATGATGTATCCAGATCTTGTCCTTTTCCCTAGTGGGTTAATGGGACCCAAAAAATCCATATCCCACTTGTCAAATTCCTGCAATGCCACTTGTGTTACCAAATAAATTTCATCTCGCCTCGATGGTTTCCAACTCCTTTGACAAATTTTGTAGCTCTTACAATACTCATATGCATCCCAATGCAATGTAGGCCTCCATAACCTGACCCTTAGTATCGTATACATAGTTTATCTCCCTGTATAGTGACCTACTGCCACTGCATCATGAGATTCATTGATAATCATTAGTTTCTCATGCTCTAAGACATATCAACGCAAAAATATCATCAAGTCCTAACTTATATAACTAACCAACCATCAATTGGTACTCTGCAAATTTGATAAGTAGTTGTTTCTTTTGTACTATTTTATACCTCTCTGGTGCTTTTCATGTATTTAGAAAATGAATGATATCTACATAATATTCATCAACCATTTTTACTAAAAAAGGGTCACGTATTTGAGAGGCTATCATCTAAAATGGCCGATTCCTCTCCTGTTTCAAAACTCGACCGGTGATTACATATGAAATTCATCCTTCTTGGCTCGACATCCTTGCATTGAGCATAGGGATGTTCCGCTACTTGGAACTAGTTTGTTTTCCTCTTGACACTCATCTCCTCCTAGTCTGTAACTATAAAGCACTTTTATTCTTTTTCAAGCTTTTCAAAATATTTGAAAAAGTCCAAAAAAAAAATCAAAAAACCAAAAATCCGGACAAGAAAAGGTGTTATCTTTGGCAAAAATCGAGTCGTGTTTCCTTCAAATAGAGCACTATATATCACATCCATTGGTCGGGTTAATAGTTTGACTTTAGGATTTGTACTCGTTTCTCTGAGTTTATCTCCACCGACTGGTTAAGCTTCTAGTCCCTATGGAGCCTCTGTCTATGCCTCCTGTGTTGTAGAGATGTCCCAGTTTTTTATATTGAGTCTATGCTTCCTACATTCAGTCACCATTCACCTTTATGATCTTGTTCGAAGGAATTTGAAGCCTGAGTCGGCCATTCCTCAGTTTTCTTGACTTTGCATGTCGGTCATTCCTGGTACTGGTACTAGTTCATGCACATTATGGTCAAGTCCTTCCACATTATACAGCTTTTCTAAGTACCTCATGTTGGATGATGGGGGATGCCTTAATTCCCTCCTTCCAGCAGATTTCATCCCATCGACTTCAGATCATTTATTCTAGGATAGGAATCTAGAGTCATTTTGAGTGCCTTGAGACTTGCAGTCATCAGTGGAAGGTTCTCTCCCCATCGACAGTTTTGGGAATACATCAATGTCCCCTGATAGATGGATTCTTTCAAGTGTTTGACCTCCAGACATTTATTCACACTTGGTATATTGCACTTTAGTACCTTGATTCCCATTTTCATTATCGGTGGGTGATCTCACGTTTGTTAACGGTATACATCAATGACCAGTAATCAAATGATGGACTACTATGTTTGACCTCGACACCTCTATTCACATAGTAGGACATGTACTCGTAGCGGATTGTGTAGAAGAATGTCCAGATTGGTGGCATTTCTGATATGCTACCTCCTTGATCATGCCAGTGTTCATGAGATTTCAGCTCTCATGACTTTATTCCAGTGTATGTCAGATATCTTCAGCCATTATGGAGATATCGATCCATTGTATATCTTTAGATTTCATGGAGATATTGATCCATTGTATATCTTCCACTTGGTTCTTCATCACTCCACTTCTAGGATGGACTTATAATGTATTTCAGCCATCATATCACCCCTCTGGCCTCACACATTAAGGGGCATCTATTACAGCTGATTTTACCACACATGGTAGATCACATATTTATGGCCTTCCCTGTCCCTCTGCAGACTCTTTGGACCCCATGGACTATTTTTGTACCCTTGATGTTTCCAAGATCATCCCTAAAAACACATGTTATTTTCCATACACGACTTTTAAACCCATTCTCTCGTATATACGCGGATATGACCCTTAAACCCGTGTACATCAGGATGTGTGCAAAAGGCCAAATAGTTTTGGAGTTTTCCTTGATCTGGATCTGAGTCACTTGTCTCTTGTCCTTCCATATGCCTTGAGATCGCTTGGATTTGACCTTCCATTACCCCATTGAAGAACTGTATAAGGAACCCTTTGGATACATTGAAAGAAGAGGAATTGAAGAGCAAGAAAACCATATTCCATTGTTTCCATAGCTTGATTATACTTGAGTTTGCATCCCTTTGTCCCTTTGAGAACTTTGTGTTCTTCCCAAGCTTGCCTTTGCTTGTGATCTTGCTATTGAGAGATGGAGAATTGAGGTGGTGGAGGCCCAGGTGGAGGACTCAGTTTCTCTGGTTCGCAAACGTGCCGACAGAGGTTGTCATTCTTGTAATCTCTGATTTATATTAATAGAAATATCTTTTCCTGTCCAATGATGTGCATTTAAATGAATATTGAATCCATGGATGCTTTTAATTGCTTATGCATTATTGATTATATATGCTAGAGTAGGCCTAACACAATTATATAGCATTCTTGTCTTGTTTGTTGATTGTTGAGAGAGCAAATTGATAACACAAGTGGGAATGGAAAATCTCAACGGGGATCTACATCAACCATCCGGAATAAGGTATGTTTCGAGATCCTTTAGTGTTAGATGTTTTGTTTCTCTTGAATATTGGGAAGGGATTGATTTCTGTGGTTACTATGTCTGTTGTGGTACCCCAATCCATAGGATTTTTTCTCCATAACAAAGGGTGAATCAAAGATGGGTTCATTCACTTTGACCATATGATATGGATGATTGGTCTGAATGGTAGGCTGAAAAAAGGCTTTGAACGGATTTCACCTTCCTGCTCCTGGTTCAAATTCATGGAACAAGTAGAAATTTGGCAGACTCAAGGTTAACATGGGTAGGTGAACGGACAGGTGAACTTGCTTCTGGTGTATCTTCATCAATATGCACAATTTTGGGGATTTTCCTTTCCTTAGGAGGGGTCTGACTGGGCTTAGGATCCCGAATGTGTCGAGTGCATTTTTGGACATTTAAATGAGGGCTTAAGACTTTAAACACAAAATTATCCCAAGTCTGGTTCCTCTCCTTCAATTGATGCACAATCAGGAATTTAATCATGTTGTGGTGGTAAAATCTCCCCATAGGATTGACTGTATTCTTCCTAACTTGAATTGACATTTTTTCCAGGATTTTAAGAAAATAAAATGGGAAATTAAGGAAATGTTGATTAATGAAATGTGCTAGTAAGTGAAGATGGAAAACTTACCCTCGTAGGTTTTAAGGTGGATGATGATGGTCAGAGGGTTGAGGTACTCGGACATAATCCATTCTTTTTGAAACCCGTTCCTTCCTGATACATGATGAAAATTCGGCTTGAGAGAGAAGTGGTAGGCTGACTAAGGGAGAAACAAATGTTTATGCCACCGGGTGCCTTATCTTGGGAGCTTGCTGCAATGGTCTCCTCGGTTACCGAAAAAAGGAGATAACCAACCCTGGCCATCTTACCATCAAATCATTTCATAAATAACCAAGAAATATCCTCGTCATATCCCTGCAAAAGGTGGAGAAATGGATTCGATCTTGCTCAGAAGAAAATCTCCCAGCATTCCTTAAATTCCGGAATCCGGAACAGGTCTTGATAATTTTCAGGCTCAAGACAGTTAGGCATTGTTCAAATAGGGGTGAAGAATGCAAAGGTTGTAGAGGATACCAAAAATGACATCTGAATAGCTCTATGAAGATGAAGGTAAATGAGGACAAGGGAAAATATCACGGGTTTAAAACGTAATATGTCTAAGCACTTGAACGATCATGAGACCATGGTTTCGTACGCTCAACCAATCACACTATGGATTCATTCTTTAAATTTTGTGTCGTCATAAGGACGCATGTGTTGATGAATTCGTAAGGTTCTGATATATTCAACCATGTCCAAAGTAAAATTTGGACAGGTTGAATGATTTATCTATTAAGGAACCCATAAAGATGCATTTAAAACCATAATAATTCTAATCAATACAGTGATAGGACTTTGATGACTTCCACGTGTGATTTGATAAGAGGAAAAGGGAAATGATGGTCGAAAATATCCTAAAATTATATTATATCAAGATAGAGTTAAACAATATCATATCATGTCGAAATTATAATCAAAATCATGGGTCGAGGAGAGTCTTAATAAAATCATAATCCGTTTGTAAGCACGTGAATAAGGCCTAATAATTATAGATATGATGCAGCTAATTAAACCTTTTACCCATGAAAATCAAAAGGATTTGACATTTTGATATCATGTCATTATAATGTTATAATTCTCATTTAGATCGTCATTTGGCATTCCATTCGGACTACCATTCGACCCTTCATATGGACCTTATGTTCAAAAATATGCTTTACTGGATCTGACTATCGCTAATTATGCAGTAAATGTTCTGGGCTGTCAACACACAATATGATGATGTAAACTAGCTTTATTAAATAAACCTTTATTTCATTGTCCCTTTCGAATTAAAACAGACTTCCGCTGATTGCATTACTCTGAAAACATCTACACTTTTGTCACAAATAAACAAAACTTTCTAAAAACATTCAGAAAGTAAAAACAGTTCTAATATTCCCCCAAACCAAAAATATGGCATGTCCTCAAGCCATCAAAGAAAAACTGACTGAGTTCCAAATAATATAACAAATAGTTCTAAAATGTTGCTATTATTTTAGTAAGAAAAACAAATACTAACTAATAAATGGAGATGATTCAGATATGTATTTCCATCAAAAATAACAGTGCTTAAGAAGATCATACAAATAACGAGAGTATAATTAATGCGAAAATTTCCATAGGAGAAACTAGTCATACATGCCTCATTTTAAGGATATCTTGTCATCCAAAGAATATTTTAAGTTCACCCTAGAGTTTTTGAGATTTCTATAAATATGGGTCCCACTTCTAGAATAATCATATCCTAGGTATTATTGAATTAGAAGATAGAGTCCAAGTCCAACTTACGACCATTCTCTAATGACATGATGAAGAATTGGCCTAAACATGTATTGTTCTTTTTCTTCTTTGTTTGTTTTGTCTTTTTTTTTACGAACCATGTGCATAGTAATACATTAACCAGATCTCTTTTACCCTATATTTCCCTGCTTCCAGCAGGCCTGTTCAATACCTTGGCAAGTTTATCTTGATACCATGCAAGCGTAGCCCCGCTACCAACGAGCCTGTTCAGTACCCC
This sequence comes from Pseudotsuga menziesii, assembly GCA_001517045.1. Taxonomy (NCBI): domain Eukaryota; kingdom Viridiplantae; phylum Streptophyta; class Pinopsida; order Pinales; family Pinaceae; genus Pseudotsuga; species Pseudotsuga menziesii. The sequence goes on along the minus strand of LPNX010350069.1, from coordinate 131,257 downwards.
GATGGGTTTACTTGTACTTACCAGGATTTATTGTTTAAAGATATTACTTAGCATGGACCCACTGCCAGCAAGCCTGTTCAGTACTCCGGTGGGTTTGCTTCGTATGAACATGTGGAAGCCAGTTGGTACTTAGAGTGAGTTGAGCCTGCTAAACACATAATTAAGATTTTTTAACATGAACCTTATAAGTAAAGAAAAATTTATAATGGCCTAAATTATAGATGATGTCAAAAGATAATAACTTAAAGTTGTTCCTAGACTTCTCAGTCTATCTTCTTCATAAAAGAGAAGTATGTTCCCCGCAAGCCAGAATTTCACTTATTCTTGAGTTTTCTCAAAAATCCTTAAGAGACGAGTTTTGATAATGAGTACATGATGAACTAGTGGTCCTTAGGTGTAAAATAGAACTTTGAATCACATCATGATTAAAATAGGTCTTAAGCAACTGTTTTAATAAATTAAAAGTTAGGATGAATTAAAAGTTCTTAGAGCACTTCCCTTTTTAGGAAACATTTCATGGGTTGGTTAAAGAGACAAGGTTCTTGTAATCAAACAAAACAACTTGTTAGATGATTCAAATTTTATTTGCAACAAAAATATATGCATCAAGAAAAATTCATATAAATTTTATCAAAGTTTAGATAAAAGAGCCTTCCTGTTTTATTTGACAAAATTCTACAAGTTGATTATACAACCAAATTCCCTTCATGAAAGTAGTCAACGTATCATAAATGACTTTTATTTATTAAAGAAATAAAGATATATTTACATATGTACATAAAAAATACACAAAATATTTTAAGAATCAGGAGGAGGAGGAATGACTTCCTCTTCAACCAGCTCCATCTCCTTTTGTTGTAATACATTGCTCACAAAATCTTGTCTAGAGATTGGTTGATGGTAAAGTCTAAGTCTCTATCCATTTATGCCAAAGGAAGTTTGTGAATCGTCAATTGTCTTAATTTCTACTGACCCATTATTGAAGGTCGTAACTACCTCATATGGACCCATCGAATGGGTAGTTAATTTTCCTTTGAAATTTGTATACCTTGAGTCGAATAGTAATTCCCGATCCCCCGTATTAAACTGCTTTTGCTTAATAAATTTATCATGCCATTTCTTTCATTGATTTTGTATTAACATTGTCCTTTGGAGTGAATCTTTCCTAATCTCATATAATTCATTAATCTGTAAGATTCGTTGTTTATGTGCCTCTTCCAAATCCATACCTAATTGTACAGCCATACGAAAAGTCTTAACTTGGAATTCAATAGGTAAAAGGACTTGTTTCCCATATACTAACTCATAGGTTATATGTCCATTAGTGTTTCTCTAGGTTATTTTATAGGCCCACAAAGCCTCTAGGAGTCTATATGTCCAATCTTTATGATGTAGCTGAATAGTTTTGGTTAAGATAGCTTCCAATATATTATTGGTTGATTCTACCTAGGAATTAGCTTGTGGATGGTAAGGTGAGGATTTGCAATGCCGAATACTATATTTTGTGGTAAGTTCTTTCATTAATTTAGAGGTGAATTGAGAACCTTGGTTAGTGATAATTTCCCTAGGCACACCAACCCGAGTAAATATCTCTTCATATATAAATTCTACCACAGATTATTCTGTAGCTCGGAACAAAGATTTAGCTTCTACCCATTTGGTGACATAATCTGTGCAAACTAGGATGCATTTATTCTTGTGGGACATGGGAGAGATTGGTCCTACAAAATCAAGATCTCAATTCTAAAAAGGATCAATCATGACTTGAGGCTGTAAAGGAATCTCATACAATGACGTAGGTCTACCCATTCTTTGGAAACTGTCACATCCTCTAACATACCTGGCAGCATCCTTAAAAATGATTGGCCAGTAATAACCAGAATGAAACACTTTGTATGATGTCTGCTTGTTGGAAAAGTGTCCTCTGCATGTCCCATCATGGCATGCACAAAGGATTTCCGTCATCTCATCCTCCCATACACATCATCTAATAATAATATCTGGGCCGGTATGAAAAAGGTCATTATCAACCCAAGAGTAACTAGAAATCTGGTGACAATTCAACATTTCTCATTAGGAGACAAGTGGTTTGGTAACTTCCCAGTCGCTAAATAATTATCAATGTATGAAAACTGTTATCACATATATAGTAGCTAGGCTACCATATTCTATCTTTCAGACACAGTAATTTTTTCAGCCAGATCTCTTACATATGAGATGTTGAGATGAGCAGTTTTGATGGATCATTATTATATTAGTGGACTATTGTACTCTCCCATGTCAGGAATAAGTCTCAGGACACTCATATTTGAGGACCGATGTAGCCATTTATGTTATAACAGAGAAGTCATTGATGCCCAGTTTTATATCAGTTCTTTCTCATTGGACAGATGGTGTCTCAGATGGATTATATTGCATGATTATGACTCAGCATTTTATATTGTGTTATGGTTATTATTGCTCTTATACTGATTTTTGTGACATGTATTAACTTATGGTATCATGATCTGGCAGTCATAATTATATGGACTTGGTTGTATCTTGTACTATGTATTGATCTCCTTACTTAGACTTGGAAGTTCTTGATCTATACTCATTGGTTTTACCCTTTTTAGAGAGAATAGAGGTAGTCATTCCCACCATTGTTTTGGCTTGCTAGTGTTGGCTCCATCATTCATTGTCTTCACCCATCCATTACCTTCCAGTTTAGCTTTCAACCCGACTGACTTATTGACTTATGGCATGGAGGATCTTTCTCCCCGCTGGAACTTTTGTTGGACAAGCCTCCCTATTTATATTATGTCTCGGCTCTGAGTTGGTGACAAAACCTTCCTTTGGTAAGTTGGATTGTATGCCTAAATCATTCTGGTCGGTTGTCTTGATGTTTGGCACTATGCAGAACTCCCCCTAGTCACTTGAGATGTTGTTAGCTAAAACTGAAAGCTCATGTACTAATTATATTGAAAATATTGAATATGCGCCCATGGAAAATGAAAATTATAAAACTGTGTTTCTTAACATATGTAAAAAGGGCAAGAGCCATGAAATGCTAAAATACTCCTTGAAGAGCATAAGAAAAGGTCCCAAAAAAGAAATGGTTAAAAATATGCTATATCCAAAAATTGCTGACCTTATTAAAATAAATATGTCTCGGATGAAAGCTACGATTAGCTGTGCTTTTAAGCACTGGTGAAGTCCAATTTGTGAGACACTGCCATTCCTTGTGTTGTTGTTTGTCTGACATTGGTTATAGTGAGTATTCCATTTCCTTGTCCAAAGTGTCATGATGTTGAGTAGGAATTCATCCTTTGCCTTATCCTTGTCATTTCCACCCTTCACCCTTCACTAGCAAATTGGCTACAGCTATGAAGTGAGTATAGTCTTGAAAGTCTAAGTCTGAGTAATAATAAATGAAGCCTTATATATGTATTGGTTGATGTACCGCCAGTGAAATGAATGCTACTTTTTGTGATTGTTACTTGAATGAGTTGTAGAGCATGTCCTAACCTTTTAACACTTGTAGCGGATGGATATAGTCTGAGTTATTATTGGTGTCTGATTATTTATAGATGGTTATATTGTTTATTGAATATGATTGATGATCAGATAGAGACCTGTGAGGGGTATGAGTATACAACTTAGATGGATTTGGACTCTCTGAGTCTAATGAGACAGTTTATTTCCAGTTTTGGGCACTTACAGATGTGATTAGGCTCATTCTTCCTTTCTGATGCAGTTTTTCTTCACAGATTGATATTTTTGAGCAGGGAGATGTTTCAATTGGATCTCCTAGGGAGTTGTATGGGCATAGGGGGGTGCAGCCACTTGTTTGTACCATAGTACCCCCATCCCAGAGAGCTTGGTGGGCTCAGTTTGACAACACAGGCACCCTAGGAGGCTAATTTGGCAGGATCACATTTCCCGAGGCAAATTAAAAAATGATTAAATGGCTATTGAAGAAATTGATTTGGGCTATTGAGGAAAGGAAATTACATGGGATGAGTCATGACGATGAGAGTGATGTCCTCCACACCTTCTCTAGCAGTTGCAGCTCCTGATTGGGCCCACATCTATTTTTGGGCATTTTTATATTATTTTCTGGAGCTCTTTTGGGAGACTCACGATTTCCTCAAGGAGGCACAAAAGTCAAAGAATTAAATTATTATATTATTTTATTGTGCCATGGGGACACCCAAACGGTGTTATTCAAACACTCCTTGGACCCACCATGTGCTTTCATTTATTTCTTGTTGAATGGGTTACTTTTTTTGGGTGGGTTAGTCCACTTTGATAAATTATGGTTATATTGATCCATGTATTGTATGTTGAGCTCATCTCAACCATTGATTAGAGCATTTCATCTTTTAATATTATCCACTCGTTTTGAAAGTGGTTAGGATTCAGTTATGATTGAGGTTCTCTCATTTCTATTTAAAGGAGAGAGCTTCTCATTTGTAAGGGGTCTTTGGCTCTTGGATCTGAATAATAGAAAGATTTTTTTGTGGAAATTTTCTGGATCTGCTTTGCATCTGGTGTTCTCAAATGGTGATTGGAAAATCTTCAACTTCCTAGCATTATGGAAATTCTTGTGAGATCTATATTTTTTGCTATCATTTTTTTGTCTACAAGAGGGCATTTTGGCTGGAGCGTTTTTGTAGGGGGACCTCAACTCGCTCGGTTTTCTTCGTCTTGGGTCTGTTGATGTAATTGTAAATTCAGAATGTATTCACTTGTATTTCTTATCATTGTAACCCAATGTTCATTCTGGGATGTATTGTAATGTACTTGAGTCATGTCATACCCCAATGTTTATTCTAGGAAGTTTCTATAATGAGAAAGTCATGTCAAGTCATTGTGGGTAACCCTCCTATTGGTCAAGGGTTAAAGTCCCCACAGTTGTGGGGCCGAATGGTTATTAGAATATCCTAGTGAATTTGACCCTAGCTGATTCATTGTAATTCGGGGCAATATTCCCCACCATTGTCTTAAGGATAAACCTCCTTGTTGGTCAGAGGAGGCAAAGTCCCCACAAGTTGTGGGGCACTAGGGTTGTTAGACACTCCTAGAGATGTCGGCTCAAGTAAGTAATTGTTAAGTGAGGCCGACATGATGGAGTGGGTTCCAAGTGAAAGGAATAATATAAATAGAGAGTGAGTCTCTCTATTTAGGACACACACACTCACTCATTGGGGCGCATGAGTGAGAGAGGAGAAGCTCTCTTAGTGTGAGAGAGAGAGACTGCTACTGTCAAGAGATCATCTTACTGTTTTGGGGTTTTACCTTTTGTGCTGATTCTATCTCTGAGGAAGTTGCGAGGTTTTCTCCTTTATGGTTTCCCCAAGGAAAATTCTTTGTGTCTCTTGTCTCTTGTGTTGTTCTTTTGTTTTATTGTTGTGCATGTTATTCTCTCAGTTAAAGATCCTAAGATCATAATGGTAGCTTGAATGATAAAAATATAACATGTTATCAGAGCTAACTTGAGAAGAAGATATTGTGCACCTGCAGAAGCTAGGGATTCTTAATTTTTGGGTCTCTCTCTACAATCCATCAACAAAATTATGCTGGGATGACTCTCCATTGAAGGGCGTATCTTTCTATCGAAGCAGAATTCGATTCCGAGCATTTTCAGTTTTCGGTGCAAAAATTAGGGCTTTCTACAAAAGAGAAATTTTTGAGTGAGCCCAGCATAGGATTGATATCCTCATCAAAACCAAATTTCAGAGACCTGGCTCAAGTTTTTTGGTTGGGTGAAACTCCGGGAAATTCAAACACTAGTTTGACCCCGAGCTAGAAAAACCCTAAATACCAAAAACTGCTAAGTTTTGGTACATTCGATATACCCCAAGCTTCGCAAGGTTTCAAGACCTGAAAATTGCAGAGAACTAAGATAATATCCTTATTTACATTGTGTCCAAAATTCAGCCTCAGATTCACTATATTCTGGGAGATATGATCCCTCCAAGTTAGGGTTCCAGAATTCATCCCTAAACAGGACACCTGGGGAGAATTGCTATATCTTGGGCTACACAAGTCCAAATGAGATTTCTAAAGCTGTTCCAGAAAGGGAACAGAATTTAATTTCTGTTTTCTAAGATTCAGACTCAGAAGATGAACCAGTAACATGTGGAATTCCATACAACTTCGCTATTCTGAATAGTCCTGTAACAGGTCACCTTGAGAAAATGATCATAAGTCTCAATTGGTAAAACCCATTCTGATGAAACCTATGGTGTTGGAACAGGGACATGTGAGGATACCTTAGTACAAAGTTTCATACATATAGGAGTAGTAATTTTGGATATACTGCAGAAATAGTGACAGGAAGTTCTGGAGGAGAAATTGGAAAACTAGGGCTTCTTGTTCCGGGAGCTTCCCTCCACTATTTTCAGAAAAGGAGTACTTTGGATAGCTCCATTTGAAGAGATATATATTTATATCCAATCAAATCTGAAATATTCCAAGTTTTGAAAATTAGGTTTTCTCTGAAAAACCCTAGAACAGCCATCTCTGAAACCAGGATGGACACCTCAAATCGGTAAGATCTAATATATTGCTATTTTTATTTGAGGTTCTCATTTCAAAGTGATCTATCACATCAACTTGATGATAAGCTTGGTGAAGTTGACAACTTCCAAGCATGGAAGTATATGATCTCTTTGAAGAAAATGAATGGGACACCTACATGAGTAGAGAGGTTCCAATTCTAGAGGGAGATGAGGCTAGAAGCCTTACACAAGAAGAACTTGGTCAAGGCCAAGAAGATCATTGCTGATTCAGTCACGAATCAACTTGTACTACAAGTGTCTTCCCTAAAGACACCGAATATGTTTGATTCCTTCACCAAGATATTTGAAGGGAAGAACATATCAGAAGATGACCTTAAGAAACTAGTTGAAGAATGTGAAGATTCAAAATGCAGAGACCATGCAGTCATACTTTATAAGGGTCTCTCAAATCAAAGAACAACTTGAAGTGGTAAAAGAAGAAGTGGAGAATGTAGAAGTGGTGATAGCCACCTTGAATGGCCTCCCAGGATCATGGGATTCATTCATTCAAGGAATGTGTGCCAGAAGGAAGTGATTACTTTCAGGAGACTCTGGGAAGAAGATTGACTCATAAGAAGAGAAGAGAAGATGGGAGATCAAGCTCTCACCATCCAAAGAAGATCCCTCAAACAATGAGGAATATGAAGAACTCAACTCTTGAAGTACCTCTTATTCATCTTATCATTTGGATAAGAAATGATGCTATTATGAATGAATAAAATGATGAAGCTGAAGATTCAAGAAGGAGTCTACCCACAAAACAAATAAAGATAAGTATTCAATTGTCATTTCATGATATTGTTTTGTTATGCATTTGTTTATATTCAGTTGATGTATTATGCATGATAGGATGTTTGCATTAACGACAGTATACTACTAATATGCATGTGATGGGTAAGTAGCTCATGGTGCTATACAAACTCTCCATTGCTACTTATCTAGAATGAAACCTCTTTGCTAACATATTGGATTAGTGCACAATCTCAATGTTGTCCTGGTAGAGATGGAAGGAATCTAGAAAAGTTTCATGAGATATGGATGAATGTTCTATTGGCTAAGGTAGTTGCATGATCAGATATCTATGCATAAGAATTTTTTAGTATGAATATTCCTTATGAAATATTTCTAACCATACAAATGCATTTGACTTGTAGGAAAGATCGCATACATAATCGCCTATAAGCAAAGAAGGATGAGACTTGTTCTGAAGAGAAAGTGACGACAGTTCAAGATGAATATGATGAATACAGCGACATCATTGATGCAGAACCTTCAAGATATGAAGAGTTCTAGTTCAAGAAGAATGATGTTTAGGATGCAGTATCAATACATGAAGGGAAGTTCGTAGTTCCATCATGCAGTAGATGGAAACATCGTGGGATACAAAGCAAGATTCGTAGCACACGTCTTCTCACGAAAAGAAGGCCTAGACTACGAAGAGACATTTGCAGCTAGTAAGAGTTTAAACACATATATGATGAGCTTGATGAAGATATTAACCTTTGCTACAAGGTTGAAGATGCAAGTCTATACACTAGATGGTCACATAGAATATTAGTAGCATAGGAAGCTACTTGTCACTCCGGTATAGAATGTTGAAGACAGAGGGAGTATGATACTTCGCTTCAGAGGGAGTGACTGCAGAATATCTAAGGTTTGACATGGTACGACAAGATGCATAGATTACTAATGACTCTAGGATTTACTGAGATTAAAGTAGATTCTAACCTTTGGTTCAAGGTTGAAGGTGGAAGACTAGTGATGCTCCTATTATGTGTCGATGCACTATTTTTCTAGGAATGGAGGTGTGGAAGAATGTGGATGAAGTATGCAGTAGTGATCTTGAAGAGGTTCAGGATGATTGACTGCAAGGCCATGACAACACCTATGGCATCGAACATGAAGCTATTTAGTGATGCTTCATCAGAGACAGTTGATGCTACAATGTATTTTCAGATGATTGGGTCCTTGATATACCTGACGAACACGAGACCTCATATTTTCTTTGCTGTGAACACCTTGAGCCAGTTCCTGACAGATCCGAGACATGTTCACTTGATTGCTACAAAGCATATTCTAAGGTATGTGAGGGGTACAATTGATTATGGACTCAAGTACGATGCGAATCAGAAGATTAACCTGGAGGGTTATGTTGATTCAGATTGGGCAGGCAGTGCCATCGATAGGAAGAACACTTCAGGATGTTGCTTCAATATGGGATCAGGTGTGATCTCTTGGTTTAGTAGGAAGCAATCCTGTGTGGCACTGAGTACAGCTGAAGCAGAGTATGTTGCAGCTTGTTCGACTAGTAGTGAGGTAGGATGGCTACGAAAGCTACTGTCGAATTTATTTGATCTTCAGATGGATGCTACTTGTATACATTGTGTCAACCAGAGTTGTGTAAAGTTTTCATAGAATCCAGTGTTCCATGACAAGTCGAAGCATATCGAGATCAAGTATCACTATATCAAGGATATGGTGCAGAGGGGAGCAGTAAAGCTCCAGTATATTGTGACAGAGGAACAGATAGCTGATGTATTGACAAAGCCATTAGCTAGGGTGAAGTTCGAGTACTTCAGGGAGAACTTGGTGTTCTCCAGATCGAGGTTTCCTCCAGGAGAAAGTGATGAGACCCATAGCCATTCTGACATGGTGAGAGGATTGGTTCCTTCCATGGTCAGATGTAAGGGCTGAGCCATTATGTCATGGTGAGAGGATTGGTTCCTTACATGTTAGATATGAGTGCTAACCATTCTGTCCAGTACGACAAATGTAAGGGAAACTGCCATTCTAGGAATGGAGGTACCTGGTCAGTTACCAGGAAAAATCAGTCTAGGACTGAGAAGCCATTCTGATGTGATAGAGGGATGTGTTCCCACTTGATCAGATGTAAGGGCTGAACCATTCTGTCATCGATAAAGGATTAGGTTCCTCCCATCTCAGATGTGAGTGTTGGCCATTCCGACGAGCAGGTCGGATGTAAGGGAAACTGACATTCTCTAGGAGAATGGAGGAACCTGGTCAGTTACCAGGTATCTCAGTCGAGGATTGGGGGCCATTCTGATATGACTGTAGGATTGGTTCCTACAAGATCAGATATGAGTGCAAGCCCTTCCATCATTGAGGTAGGATGGGTTCCATCCTGGATGGATGTAAGTGTAGATCCCTTCCATCATTGTGGTAGGATGTGTTCTAGCCTGGATGGATGTAAGTGCAGAACCCTTTCATCATTGTGGTAGGATGTGTTCCCTCCTAGATGAATGTAAGTGCAAAGCCCTTTCATCTTTGTGGTAGGATGTGTTCCCACCTAGATGAATGTAAGTGCAGAGCCCTTTCATCATTATGGTAGGATATGTTCCTGCCTGGATGAATGTAAGTGCAGAGCCCTTCCATCATTGTGGTAAGATGTGTTCCAGCCTAGATGGATGTAAGTGCAAAACACTTCCATCATTGTGGTAGGATGTGTTCCCGCCTAGATGGATGTGAGTGCTGTGCCTTTCTGACGAGTAGGTCAAATATAAGTGCTGAAGAAGACCTACATGGAGGCTAGGCCTACAACCAGCATAAAAAAGGGCTGGCTTTGTAGAACTTCCTGTGATGAGAAGAATCATGAGATAGCACCCATGATGATCCAGATCGAGTGAGGATCTAGATCCAGTAATGATGATCCAGCAGTGATGATCCAGATCGAGTGATGATCCAGATCTAGTGACGATGTCCAGTGATGATCTAGATCCAGTGATGATGTCCAATGATGATCCAGATCTAGTGATGATGATCTAGATCAAGTGATGATCCAGATCCAGTGATGATATGTTCCATACCCAGTGATGATCCAGATCCAGTGATGATGATCCAAATTAAGTGATGATCTAGATCCAGTGATGATGATCTAGATCGAGTGATGATCCAAATCCAGATGAAGATGACTTGAAGATGAAGATGACTTGAAGATGACGAGGACTTGATGATGACCCAGATGATACAGAGAAGAATACTTGTGCTGATAAATTGTGTTGAGAGAATACCTTCCTAGTTAAGAGGGAGTGTTGATGTAATTGTAACTTCGGAATGCATTCACTTGTATTTCTTATCTATTGTAACCTGATGTTCATTTCGAGATGTATTGTAATGTACTTGAGTCATTTCATACCCCGATGTTTATTCTGGGAAGTTTCTATAATGAGAAATTCATGTCAAGTCATTGTGGGTAACCCTCCTATTGGTCAAGGGTTGAAGTCCCCACAATTGTGGGGCCCTATGGTTATTAGACTATCCTAGTGAAGTCGACCCTAGGTGAGTCATTGTAAGTCGGGGCAATAGTCCCCACCATTGTGTTAAGGATAAACATCCTTATTGGTCAGAGGAGGCAAAGTCCCCACAAGTTGTGGGGCACTAGGGTTATTAGACACTCCTAGAGATGTCGGCTCTAGTAAGTAATTGTTAAGTGAGGCCGACATGATGGAGTGGGTTCCAAGTGAATGGAAGAATATAAATAGAGAGTGAGTCTCTCTATTTAGGACACACACACTCACTCATTGGGGCACATGAGTGAGAGAGGAGAAGCTCTCTTAGTGTGAGCGAGAGAGACTACTGCTGTCGAGAGATCATCTTACTGTTTTGGGGTTTTACCTTTTGTGTTGATTCTGTCTCTGAGGAAGTTGCGGGGTTTTCTCCTTTATGGTTTCCCCAAGGAAAATTCTTTGTGTCTATTGTCTCTTGTGTTGTGCTTGTGTTTTATTGATGTGCATGTTATTCTCTCAATTAAAGATCCTAAGATCATAATGGTAGCTTGAATGATAAAAATCTAACAGGATCAGGGGGTTTTCATTAGTTTCATTGTGATCTATGATTACTTCATTTTACTTTCTTGTAGCATTCAGTTTCTTTATCTTGTATTAGCAAATCTAATATGGTTGACGTTTTCTCATGCAGGGTAGGGGGTGCATTGGTGGCTTGGAGCTTGCATATGCCATAGAAATCACGGGGATCTTCTAGAATTGATCAGGATAGAAAATATCATCACTGTTAAAGAATTCTACAAGATTTTCCAGGTAATATCTAATAGGTAAGTTTCTTCTTTTCAGATCTAATTCCATTGTACCTTGCTTTACTTCAAACTTTTCTGAAAACTCCTAAAATACTAAAAAACCCTAAAAAGCAATAAATCTAGGAATCATCTGATCTTTGGCCAAACCATTTCTAGGTTTCATAGATTGGACCTCCCCTTCACCAAATCAACTACAATGCTGGTCAAACTCCTTCTGGTTTGACCTAGATCTGATTTTTTGCCAGAAAATTGTATAACCCCCCACTGAAAATTTGACCTGCTAGGGTTTTTATTTTTTCTGAATTTTGACTTCATAGACAGATATACCGAGTCCCACATAGTCCAAATCAACCCCAATGCTGTCCAAATTCTTGGTTGTTTGACCTAGATCTAAGTTTTTGACTAAAACAGACCTAGCACCCTCACTAAAAATTGGACTTTTCTGGAACTGAATTTTTTTGAAATATGACAAGATAGGCTGATAGATCAGGACTTAATCATTCCAGAACACCCCCAATGTTGAGCTAGTTCTTTCCAGTTTTCCCTAGATCTGAAAAATTAGTTTTCACCCCCTAGCCCCCTCATCAAATTTTGACTTTGTCCGGATCTGATTTTTCTACTGATTTTCTAATTTGGGCTTGTAGATCAAGTCACCCTAACCTCATTTCTCCTTGAACGTTGAGTTATTAGTCTCCAGGTGACCCTAGAACTACAAAATCTATCTTTACAAGCCCTAGCACTAGCCTTCCATTGAGCTAGTTTTTCCTGTACCTTAGCTTTTTCAAACCAACTATTTTATGGGTTCATAGATAAAGGTACATCCCAGGTGGGGTCATTGAAATGTTGGGTTGTTACTGATTTCATTGCCCAATACACACAAGGCACTGATTTCCTAGCTAGCGCTAGCTATATCCTTAAGCTCTCTTCCCATTCCCTTTGCCAACACTCATTGATAACTCAAGTCAACTATCTTTCACTAAGTATGTCTCCTTGGTACTAGATAGTCCGAACTCTATTCTTGCTCACCCTATCTTAGTTACGTTTCCCAAGACAGTGGTCATCTTCACCAGTTTCTAGTACCTAAACCCTATAGCTAGGGTTTCCATTCACCTTGCACCTTAAGTATCCTGAAGCCCCATCTAATCTTTTTCTGGTGTCTAGGTCTGATCTCTCCTATCGAGAGCAGATCTGGGTCTCCCCCATTGTTGTCTTGGACTAGGATAACATAAAGTGAAGGCTTCCTTGATTGGCATGACAATCATCCATTTGGGAGTCTAGGTAGTCATGGTTCCACCAATTAGTTGCTTGCCCCTCTACCATCCATCCAGGATCCACCTCACACAGGAAACTACAAGGTGGGTGATAACACAAACCAAGGGGTTTGAACACACATAGCATAGACGTTCATCAAGGAAAGTATCATCAACAGGTTTAGCACCATCATCATGTTGAATACAAGAGAGAAAATTTGCTACCAAATTTTCTCTACTAGGTCGATCGATGACAGTGCTATTAAATTCTTGTAATAGAAGAAGCCATCGGGTCACCCTACCATTGGTAATTGGTTTATTTATCAAAAATATTATGGAAGAATGATCTGTATGCACAAAAACTCCATATCATATGATGTAATGGAGAAACTTGTTAATCGAGTAGACTACTACCAAAAACTCCTTCTCAGTAATAGTGTAATTTAGTTCGGCATGCATCAGATTTTTGCTAATATATGGCATAAGATGCTTGGCCCTCTTTTTGACCAAGAACTCCTCCTATGGCTATGTCAAAAGCATCAGTGGATATATGAAAAGGAAGGGACCAATAAGGACCCCTAAGTATCGGTGCCACTAATAGCTTATCCTTTAAGACCTCAAAATCACTTTGACATGATTCAGTGCATTGGAACTCTAAATCCTTCATAAGCAGTTTAAATAGTGGTGCAGCTATTTTAGTGAAATTTTCAATAAAACGTTGGCAGTAACCTGCATGTCCAAGAAAGCTTCTTACCTCCTTTTGAATTTTTGGAGAGGGGAGACTAAAAATTACTTCTATTTTAGTAGGATCTACCTTAATCCCTTGTGAGGAAACAGGATGCCCCAAAACTATGCCTTCTGTTAATAGCATTTTACATTTTTCATGATTAAGGGATATGTTCATCAGATCAAGACCTTTTCAAGGTTATATAGATCCTCTTGAAAGGTAGTACCATAAGATGTAAAATCATCCATATACACCTGTACACAGTCATGTATAAGATCAGAAAAAATTCCTAAAACTGCACGCTGAAAAGTAGCAGGTGCATTACATAAGCCAAATGGAAAAACTCTATAGGCATATGTCCCCCAAGGGCATGTAAAAGTATTCTTATCATGATCCTCAAGTGCTATCAAAATCTGATTGTATCCACTATACCCATCGAGAAAATAAAAGTATTGCTTGTCGTATAGGGTATCAAGCACTTGGTCAATAAAGGGCAAAGGAAAGTAGTCCTTAAGCATGGCCTTATTCAGTTCTCAAAAGTCAACACAAATACATCATTTCCCTGTAAATTTATTTGGGACTACAACTAGAGGAGATACCCATTTACTATCTGAAATTGGGTAAATGAAACCAGCATTGAGGATTTTTTGTCACTCTTCTTTAACTATGTCCTTCAACCCAGGGTTCATCCTCCTCTAAGGCTTCCTTATAGGGGATATATTGGCATCCATGTAAATATGGTGAATACAATTGTCAGGGTGTATACCATTCATATCATTGTACTCCCATGCAAATGCTCTGGATGTACTTTTAAGGACCTTAAGCAACTATTCTTGTTGACTCTTGGTTAACCCTGCATTTATGTGTAGAACCTTTCCAGGGCTAACTTCGCAAGGCATGGTATACGACCCTATATGATATTCATTGCAAAGACATATGGTGTATCCACAAATGTTGAGAGGTCCATATTTTCTTGAAAATCATCTCCAAAAATTTGATCAAATTGATCAAAAGACTGAGGAAAATCTATACAAGTTGATGAGGAAACAAATTTGTTTAACACGTTCTCAGTAGTCTGCTCCTTAAGTGCCCAGGAGTAGTCACTAGGAAAGAAAAGATCTTCAATATTTTCATCCCCAAAGGGGCAGTCTAACCACCATAAGGTTTTATTTATAGGTTTTGCTGGGGGGTATAAAACAAGCTTTTGTGTGGACAACCCATTAGAAGTTATCATTTCCCCATCCCTACATCCTGTGAAGGCGTTAGCAGTATCCAACCATGGTCTTCCCAATATAATAGGATGTCATTTAGAAGGATCGTTTGATTATACTACCATGAAATCAACAGGATATTCCCATGAGTCTATTGATACAACAATGTCATCTAGAACCCAGCAGGTTTCACCGTAGTACGGTATGCTAGTTCCAGAATTGAGGGGGTTGGTCGGAGAAATGGTCCCAACTATAAAAATTCTAAGACTATGGTGGTCATCATATTAATAGTCGATCCTAAATCAATAAGTGTATTTTCTATGATAGTATTATTTACAATAGCAATTACT
The DNA here is from genome assembly GCA_001517045.1 of Pseudotsuga menziesii. Taxonomy (NCBI): domain Eukaryota; kingdom Viridiplantae; phylum Streptophyta; class Pinopsida; order Pinales; family Pinaceae; genus Pseudotsuga; species Pseudotsuga menziesii. The sequence goes on along the minus strand of LPNX010350069.1, from coordinate 116,124 downwards.
ACTGTACTCCCTGGATTTGTATACTTTACAATTCTAGACTGGTCAGTCATACATTCAAACATTTCTCCTATAACATGAATAGCAGGGGGCCTTTTTGTTTCTTTCCTGGTTTCTTAATGCAAAGTTCCTTTATTACTTTATTGTAAATTGGTATATCCTTAATAGCTTGTAATATAGGGATATTTACACAGACATTTTTTAATTCATTTAAAATATCGTACTTGGGATGGACTACAGGTTTTTCTATTGCTAATCATTTCGGAAATGGAGGGATTATTTGTCTTTGATTTGGTTCTTGTTGAGGAGGGGTATGCACTGGAAGCTTTGGCACATCCTAAAAAATAGCATAATTCGTGACTTCAATGGGATATTCTTCCTCTTCATTCTCTTCACGAATGATGACTGATGACTTGGGTCTATCATTCACAACTCTTCCATATCGTAATTGTATCTCATGTATGGGTATAGTCCAAATAACATACGATGGAAGAGTTTGCAACTCAATGATGTTAATATATTGATTTGGCTTATTATTTGGGTTAGGTATTGGTTGTGTAGGTAACAATGTAGGTCGTGGAGAGTTTGTATTCTTGAAATTATGAGGTTGTTATGTAATAAGGGGAACTAGAGGCACAAACCCTCGTATAAATTGTTGGGTATTGGTTGAATGCTGAGTATAAGGATGATTAGATGCAGAGACCAGTGGTGAATGGGGGTAATATTGTTCCCTCCACCCCTATGGCCAATACTAATGCTGATTAAAATGAGGAGGAGGAGGATACTGGGATGGCCAATGCTGCCAACTTGAAGTGTTCCATTGTTGAGGTGGTTGGTAGGGTTGGTAATAAGGTGGGGGTTGTGGTGACAAATTATGATATGGTGGTTGGTCCCTTGGTTTCTAAGGAGGCCTCCTAGATGTTTCACCAATGTCCCCACTTTTATATGAAACGATGGGCAATTTTCTATTGGATGCTCCTCCGTACATATGTGACATACGGAGATATTGTTTAATGGTCATTCCCATTGAGGATGTTTATTCCTGCATCTTCGACAGAAAATGCTCATTGTTGCACATTCTTCCTCTTTCCTTTTCTTATCTTGTAACACGTCTAGTTGGGAACCCATTTCTCCTAAAATATCAGTTTTGAATTTTTCCAATAGGTTTCCTAACTCTATCCTTGTGACTCCTCTAGAACTGGGAGTGTTCCCTTTTATATTTCGATTGTAAGGTTCCTGAACATTTCTCCCAAATTTCCCCCTACTTATAGAGTAGTTTCTACACATCTCCCCATTATGTGCGAAATCCTTATGAGAGGTATCACCAAATGCCATGAGATTGAGGTTTTCTACCAGGTCTTCTGAGATCCCTTTAAGGAACAGGGTTCGTACTGCATCTTCTCGAAGGTCATTATATTTAGATTTATGTAATGTATAAATAAACCTCTCAATATAATATTCCAAACTCTCTTCTTTGAGTTGTTGTATCTTAAAATTCTTTTTTCGAGAGTCTCTTGGTTTGCAATACTCTTGATATTTTCACAAGAATACGGTTTTCATATCTTCCCAAGTCCTGATACTATATTCTCCTAATCCCATGAACCATATTAAAGTAGAGTCTTTTAGTGTAGCAGGGAAAAGTTTTAATTTGTGAGCATCTTGTAGATAGTTATAACTTCTACAGAGGATGTTAAACTCGAACAAAAATGTGTTCAGGTCTTCAATACTCTTCCCATAGAAAGTAGGTAAGGAGGAAGGAGTGACTAAGCTTATTTTAACAATTAAAACAACAGAAGAATAAGAGTTACTTACGCTAATTAAAAGAGACATTATTTCCTATTATTTAACAAGTCAATTGAAAAATAAGTGAAACTAACCTCAGCTAAACAGGAATTGACAGAAGTGAATCTAGCTATGAACTGAGCCTAAGATATGAGATTAATCAAATTCTATCTAATTGCAATTATGAAACTAAGAAACAATGCGGAAAAGAAAACTGAAAAACAACTATTCGCAGTCGGCCACTTGCAAATCTAGAAACGAAAACTATTTTAACAAATAAAGTATAAATCATATAACTTACAGCAAACACATATTACAGAAGACAAGGAATTAAACAGTATCAATTTACAATAGAATTAAACTACATACAGAGACCGGAAATATAAACTACTTAGATGCAAGAAAGGAAAGAACGAAAAATACACAAAAATGGGAGACCATTGGTTGTTGAGGGGCCCTCTCAGCAATCATGGTTGTGCTTCAATTAATCAACCACTCACAACAGTAGAAACATGTATGCACAACTGAAAATATAACTTTATATTGAATTTGAAACAGAGTTTGCAGAGCTTCCTTTACAATGACTAATCAACCAACTAGCTAGCTAGCTCAACTCTCTCTTGGAGACATCTTTATATAGATTTTACATAGGTGAGAAGGTCGACCCTTTCAGTGGTCGACTGCTCCAAAAATAGTCAACTTCAACTGCTAATTAAACAACTACATGACATTTGGAAACATCACGCAACCAACTTCCTGATCCTTCGCGCGTCGGTTCTCCTCGCGCAGGCTATTTCCGAATGGGTCTTTGTTGACGTGGGCATGAATCATGGTCTCACATGGAGAGGGAAGGATGGAGGACCTTCTAGAGAAAGGGCCATCATAGCAGCAGAACATGTGGACAATAGAGAAACTAAAAACCATTCTATGCTTTAATCATTTGGGAATATGCCAACTAACAATGCGCGGATCAATCGAAGGGTTGGATGACGAGCTAGATGTGATCTGCACATGTTTATCATGAGTACGTGTCCACATGGAGGATTGTTTGAAAAATATAATATGAAAAACAAATCCATGTATTAGGCATGTTTCCAAATATCATAGAATTGCTTAATAAAATCACGAAATAACAAAAATAAACCAAGACTTGCATAAATTCCAAATACGTTTGTACATGGTGCTGAATGATAAGATGAATGACATGAAATATGTAAAAAACATGACAAAATAAATGCCAAAAGAGTATATTAACAGCCAAAAATAGTGACAAAATCGAGATCAACACTCAGGTCATTCTACCTGTAGTATAAAGGAAGGGCCATTTCCTCATGGAACCACAAGTTCACACCCAGGCTTGCTCATCCCATACATAGACTCATTTTTTATTGCAAAATATTCTTAACTGAACCTCCTGTAGTATCCTGTAAGTCCCACAAAATATTTTACATCTGCTAATTTTCTTCGTGCAAGCCAACTTCTCATGGCCTCAATCTTTTCAAGGTCTACAGATATCCCTTTATCTGAGATAATGTGACCCAAATAATGAATTCCATCTTTGTAGAAGTCATAGTTTCTCAGCCTTGCATACAGTTGATGCTTCCTGAGCAATTTCAAGGTCAGCCTCAATTGTTCCACATGTTTTTCTTCATCCTTTGAATAAGTAGGAATGTCATCAAGGAAAACAAGAACATACTTTCCCAAGTACCTACTGAAAACATTATTCCTAAGGCATAAAAATATAGTTGGTGCATTTGTGAAACCAAATGGTACCATTACCAACTCATAAGATCCATACCTTTCTATGAAGGTTGTCCTATGAACATGTTCATCTTTGATACTTAACTGATGGTAATCAGATCCCAAGTTAATCTTGGAAAATACCTTTGCTCCTCTCATTTGATCAAAGGGTTCATCAATTCTAGGAAAAGGATACATGTCCTTCACAGTGACCTTGCTTAACTGTCTATAATCAATACACACCCAGAGTGTACCATCTTTATTTTTCACAAACAGGAATGGTGTTCCCCAACGATACACACTTTGTCTAATATACATATTTTCCAACAACTCTTGCAGCTGCATCTTCAGCTCTAGCATTTCTGGTATGTTCATCCTACAGGGTGTCTGGGACACTGGTGCTGCTCTAGGAACAAGCTCAAAGGTGATATTAATGTCCTTATTTGGAGGAATCCCTAGAATTTCATTAGGAAAAACATTCTTGAATTCCTGTAGCATATGAAATCCCTCCAACCTAGGAGTATAATATTCTACTGCCTCCAAAACATGAGTTGCATACCCTCTACAACCTTTCTCATAGAAATTCTTCAGCTGCATTGCTGAAGACTTACCTCTAGAGATCACTTCTCCAAATCCTTTCACAACCCTTAGGTTGCCTTCGTCATCCAAGCACTCAAAATTATTGTTGTAACAATCAAGATTTTCTCTATGTGCCTCCAACCAATCCATTCCAATGAGGACATCATATTATCCAAGTGGAAGAACATTCAGATCTACGTAGGTGACTAACCCATCCATGCCCAATGGAAATTTAATTACCACTTCACCGGCCTTCTTCTTGATTCCAGTGGCTAGTTGGACTAACCATGATCTTCTATACTTTGAATTCTTCAAGGTGCACATCTCAACAAGTCTAGGAGTGATATAGTTGGGAGTCAATCTAGGGTCAATCAAAAAACAAACAGTTTGTTCAATGATCTCACCCTCAAATTCCACCACAGTTGAGTTAGGACCTGCCTGGCGGTCTTCTAACACTGCACAAATTTTAGGAATGATCCCTTCTTCCTGACCCATAGTTTCAACTTCTTGGGTTCTAGGGACTTGACCCTCATTCTTATTTTCAAGTGGAAAATTCCTGCGCATATGGGGTCCTTCACGTCCCCAACATTTTAGTGGTTCCTTTAGATTTTCCCTCATCACTCTGGACGGCTCAATCACAACTTGTGATAGCTTCCTTTGCTGCTTTAGGAGGTGAGAAGGTTTAAAACATTTCTTCCTTGGGTTAAGCTTCTCATTCTTCTCATGGGAGTTTCTCCCACTCCCTTCTGTCTCTGTTAACAGATTCCTAGAGTTTATCTGCTTTTGGAGATCTTCCAAACTCTGTAGCATGACGGTAGTCAACTATTTTTTCTCTACCAAAGCCTTGACCAACCTTTATTTTCTTCTTTGCAATCCTACAACTTTTCCCTCGTGCTTCTTATAGTAGCTGCAACATCTAGGGAATTCTCTTGTTCCCACTTCCCAATAGCTTCAGTTCTATGCCTTGGACATTGTAAGGTGGCCTTACATGCCCTTCCCCATGTGGTCAAATCTGGCGCAAATAGGGTCCTCCACATCTCTAGCATTGGAGTGGCTTTCTGCCCTCTTGTGGGTCTCTTAGATTTTCCCCCATAGTATCTTTCCCATTCCCACAGCGATCATGTGCATTACCCATGTTGTTAATCTTCTTGGCGCTGATCTTCTTTGACCCTCTTAGTCGGACCAAGATCAACTTTTCAATATGCACTATGACTCTGCAAAATGTGTTAACAATAGCATTTGTTAGACAATCTCATAAATCAAAAGAAATTACTTACCAATTTCTTATTGCAGGAATGATCAATCAAGATCGTTGTAGAATTCAAATCATGGTCACGGTGCATTTCGTTGGGTTTGTTAAGTTTAGTAATTCTGCTAAATAGCACTCTTTCTTGTTGTATTTTTTTTCTGAAACCAATTGCCTTGGAACATTTATACTAATGTTTCAACCAATGGCTCTGTCAAATCACAACCTAGGTGTTCTTTTCCATTTTCACAAAATCCGGTGCACACACGCGCTACCATTTTTCATCTTTCAGGCCCCTGCAATCCCTGCTAAAACCTACTGAATTTATCTGAACACGGAGGCATTAGAGGAAATTTCAACTCAAAATGGGCCTCCTAAAAAAAATTAATAAAATAATAGTTAAAATAATAAAATAATATTTATTAATTTTGGAGGAATAAAAGCAAAAAACTACTTTTTTGTTTGTATTTTCGACATATCTCCCCGTGTTTTTACTCAAATTTCAATTGGGAGAGCTCGTTGGATGCGGAATTAAATTCCATATCCAATGAGTACCCACATCATGTTTTTTTAGGTATTTCTTGTTTTTGGGGTAGCAGGGTCCGTCAAAATTATGACGAGTGGGTACACGTTGGATGCGAAATTTAATTCTGCATCCAACAAGCTCTCCCAATCAAAATTTGAGTAAAAACATAGGGAGATATGTCGAAAAAACAAACAAAAAAAGTATTTTTTTTAATGATACCTATCCCCAAATTTATATTAAAAATTTTGTTATGACCTATACAGTATTTCAAATTTAAAGGAATTTCATTGGCTAACACATGATGACATGGAATTTGATTTAAAGTTAAAAATCCCATTTTGAGTTGAAATTTCCTCTAATGTGGATTTCCCTGGCCCCTTTGAGGCCCAAAGATGCAACATGAGCTCATTTAACTATTCAACTTGGCCCATTTAGGCCCTAATGCTGCAACCAGTAGCTCTGATACCATACAGTCATGTCCCCTTCTTCCTTAGAGGAGAAACGTGACCATAGTTCCACACATTTGATGAAAGAACACAACCATTTCTGCTACCTATCCGATGCAGGAGCATCCAGATCGAAGTTCAATCTATTCAAGTCTGTGTAAATTTTCTAATTTCCCAATAGTAGAGAAATTCATCCCGTCAGTGATCCATTCAACGATCTATGAAGAGAAATATCGAGGGAGATCAAACGATGGAGAAATATCACAGCAGAAATCGACGGTCACAATCTATTCCACATCTGGAAACAGATCAACGACTGAGAATCAACCTACAAAAATTAACGTTGCGGAAGCTTGATTTTGCGGAATCAAGGAAAATATGGAAATTGTGGTCCTGCATCCCGCATTCTACATTCTACATCTCGCATGTGGAATAGACCGTTGTGGAAATCATTAGTTACGGAAGTACATATCTATGACGCCGCATCCCGCATGCAGAAAGGAAAGTTGCGGAAGGAAAACTACAGAAATAGAGATTTACAGAAGGATGTTTCCGTATCCCGCATCCCACATCCTACAAGTTGTGGAAAGAAGAGTTGTGAAAAGGGATTTCTGCTGAAATTTAATCTGCTAACAGAAATCTTGGACCAATTTGATCATTCAGGCCATCACCAATCCGGCGAATCTAATCCCTCATAAAACATAAACAATAAAAATGCATTGAACATAAAAACATTTATAGATGCCTAAAGCAATCTACAGCGGAAGCAATACACACATTCAACGCATTCATGTTGTTCATAACTCATAAAACAACCAACATTCATCCTATTCAAGAATTCCACATGTCCATGAATAATTTACAAAGCAATTACATTGCAAGGGTTAAATGCACAAGAATACTTATCTTAAGAAGAATCTTTCCCGCAGCTAGCTACATCACTGCAACGTTCCACCCAACCATAGGCTAGTGTGCTCCTTAATCTCTCAGCATCACTACCACCCCCGATTTGGGCATGATTTCCACAAGGAACTAGGAGACACATACTCCCACACAACAAGGCTATACACCCACAATCAAGCCAATGATCACATACAAACACAGTCATCCCAATAACATATGGGCTCTTGGACTTACTCAGCCAAGTCAACACAAGGATGCACTACACAACAAAATACAAGTTCTGGGTATGGACAAAACGTCTTGGGAACCCAAAATCGAATATGGAAAATGGGGAAAACAACCCAAGTAACCCAAATCATTCAGAAAATGTTGGATAGACTTCCAAAGGCAAAAACAACCTCTGTTCACACCCAAATCATTCAAACCAAACAAACAATTCCTATAAAGCAATTACAAGTTCTGGCATTGAAGGAAAACATCATGGAAGCCAAAACAACAATGGAAATCAAGGAACAATAGCCCTATGACCAAAATTGACTTCACAAAATGTTCAATAGGTTCACGTGGGTGAAGACAGCTCATCAAGCACTCTGAAATCGTGGTTCCCTCTTCAATGTGTTGGGAATTTCCAAGATGATTCTCTATCCATGGGAGAATGAAAAAAAATTCAAAAACGTGTAGGGGAAAAACAGGGGATGGAGGACTGAGGAGAAGAACAATCAGCTACGTGAGTGCTCCCCATGAATGAAGGATGTATGATCAAAGCATCTCGTAGCTCCTCAAAACATGAGGGAAGATGAAAACATGCATGCATGAGGGAATGGGAATACGTTTTTGGATGTTTTCTTTTCACACATGGCTTTTCCCTAATGGCTCAAGATATGAATAATTCCCCCTCCCTATTCCTGGTGAAATCATGCCCCCATCTCTTTGACATTTCAGTACATAGCTAGTTGTGGTATTCTATTAATTGCATAATTACATGATATTCACAAATATATATATTGTGCTTGACTTAGAACCATAAACTGTAGGCATCAACCTTAATCACCTATAAACTAAAAATCAATCAATGGCAGGGCCTTGGTCTTGAGATCCTTGCCATGATTCCATACAATATTTACATTATGTACAATCAAAATACCACGGGGTCAAAATCGAGGTGTTACACAATCATGGTCAAGATTTCGAGTGAAAGGGAATCACCAGTCGGCCTGGTAACCATCGAGGAAGAAGTCCCAAGTATGCCTATAGGATCATCATCAGTGCCAAAGAAGAAGAGGAAGGGACAGAATCCTAGCTCCCCGGAGTCGCGGAAGAGGAAAACTAGAACAACTGCGAGGGCAGAGGAGGAAGCTACGTAGATGGGTCCATCAAGCTCAGGTGTTGTGGAATCAACAGCGCTTGAATGGGTGTCCACTAAGGATATCCCTGGGTATATATCACCCTGTTGGTCTGGTGCATAGCCTAGGAAGCTCACCAAGAATCAGAAGTACCAAGTAAATATGTCGGTGATACCACAGGGGATGGTATGCACCACAGACATTGTGCCTGCACTGATGCAGATGAAGTATGATGAACATGACTTGCTTGCATTAGAGGACATTACAAAGGAACCATATGTGCCAATTGTAGTAGGAGGAGGAGGCCCGATAGAACACATTTCGCACGATTGGGCGCGTGGGCTGAATAAAGTGGGTTTGTTGGGGTTGATTAACATGCCGCATTTTTTACAGTTAAATGAGGTAAATGCCTACATCAAGCAGATTTTGGCATGTTTTCATGGCAGGACGTTGTGGCTGGATACACCAGTCGAAATAACAGTAGATTTGATCTCAGATATCATGGGGCTGTCGAAGGATGAGCCAGACCCCTCATAGTATTTTAGAGGAAAGAATAATGACAAGAGGCTTGCAACAAGGTTGAATAAGCGCTATGGTTTGCAGCGCGATGGGCAGGCTTACCGCATTAACAGTATCAATGATCAGGCGGTGCATATCAAAGCAAGGATTTTGGCCAGCAAAGTGGTCAGGAAGAACCTCCCCATCTAATGTAACTTGAGGGTGATTGCGAGTGTAGAGAAATGCGCGAAAGGTGTATAAAAGAACAGGTCGCTCTTTTTAATGAACCAGTTAGTGGATGATGCAGTGGCAGTATAGGAGGGAGAGCGGTCATTTACATACAGTTGGTTGTTGATTTTAATCGTGCTCATGGATTGGATGGAGCCAGATGACTATCAAGGTATGGAGGTGGAAGCGGTAAAATTCTATAAGGGTGCACGTTACCAAAATATATGGTGGGTAAGGGAACCTGAAATATTGAAGGACCGTGTGATCCAATTTTGGATCTACTGGGAAGCGTTGCAGTTGGAAACTATGAAATTTCTTCAGTTATCCGATGAAGCTACAATGAAGTATCAAGGGATTGCTCTATTTGCAATCAGAACACATGCCATTCACGTGCAAGCACAGTGTGACCCATACAAGCAATGGTTTTCGACACCTTATAAATTGTCTAACACGGAGTTGGAGGCGACTGTTGACAATTGGCCTGTGGCATGGAGAGAGTCGGTCAGTTTGGAAGAAGTATCGAAAGGACCCCCAGCAGATGCACCTATTGATCCCGTGCATAAGGATGACCAATAGATTCACCATGAATCTGATGCAGAGTCGACATAGACACCCACTGACACTGAAGTAGAGTGTGCATTTGATGAGTCAAGGACGAAGAGGCGCTAGGAGCAGGGTGCGACCAGTAGCGCAACAATGGGGATGGAAGCATAGCTGAAGTGGCTCATTAATGCGATTACAGATGCGATAGATGTAGCAGTTGAAGAGATGAAGAAATCCATGCAAGACGGGTTTTCTAAGGTAAGAACATGACTTGATTCTTTATACGATGCAGTTTTGAAGAAAGCACCAGAGAGAGAGATTGTATAGGACTTTGGCTCAATCAGCACTGGGATGCAGTTTTGGAATGTTCAAATTCTCCCGATCATGATTGAGACCAAGAACGAGGATTTGAATTCCTCCCTGCAGTAGTTGCATGACTTGTCTATCGACATCAATGTGTTTTCCATGCAAACATTGGTACATATGCTAGGAGTCTCCAATCAAGAGTTCGCAAACAGAGAACAGAGCATTAGCGGTTAGTTTTTTCGATCGCAGGAGAAGGAAGTGGAAGTGCAGAAATAGCTTGAAGCATTGAAGATGGCACAAGAGGATTTGAGGGCCAAGAGCACCAAGGAAATTAAGGAATTGAAAAAGGAGCAAGATCTACTAATAGTCGATAAGGCACATCTTTGGGACCGTTAGGTGCAGTTAGAAAATGTCATCTATGAAGTATGTCAATGAGTGTCGGAAGCTATTGCGAACAAAGATGTAGAAGCCAAAGTGCAGCAAATTGGGATGACAATCATGCACTTAAAGCGTGACATTAACATTTTGAATGCTCTGCCGCATCTAGACACACCACCTAATCAAATCCCAGAGAGGAAGAGAGCCATAGAGGATGTGGCGACACAGCTAGAAGAGATGGAGTGGGAAGCAAAGAAATTCACAGACACAACCACAGAATTTTGGGGCAGTGTAGTCCAGGATGAGCAATTGGAGAAACTGACCAAGAATATGCAGGAGGAAGAAGGGTAGCTGGTGACACTAAAGATGGCATTGAGAGCGATGCCACCAGTTTCTTAGATTACAAGCTCTCTGCAGCTGAAGGAGTTGCAAAAGAGCATCAAGAAATCGAGGGAAAGACATCATAGGCATAGTGAGAAATTAGATGAGTTCCAAGACATTGGAGCACAACTTTTGGTTAAGGAAGCTGCTGCATTACAGGTCGCTCAGGAAGGCAAAAAGGAGGTTTCTGAGAATATGGTGGAGCACCCATTGTTGAACAACTTGATAGGGACTCGGGAGATTGTCGAGAAGGTTAAAGAATAGGTAAAGTAGATTACTCAGCAGTACGATGACTTCAAACAGAATATCAAAGAGTACTCCATGTCTAGCTGACTTAGCTCGATGGCAAGCCACAATATTGTGTTGGGGACCTATTGGCAAGTTTTTTTGGGATAAGATAGTTGCGCAAAATTGCAGATGTTTTGCAAACTCAAAGACACCACGCAAGTGGAAGATGACGCATAAGTTGAAGATTAGAATATTTTAAATATTTTGGGTCATATTTTGTAGTTTTTACCACATTTTTGTGGATATTGGTCATTATTTTGTAGAATCAATTAAGAAGTAGTTATGCAGTTGTCTAAGTGGACCATGAATGTAAAGGCACAATCCTATAAATAGATGTAGAATTGCAAGTGTTAAGGATCTTCAGAGAACACTTGGCACTTTTGAGATCACTCTTGGTATGATTGTGTGCTTTGCTCATGAATTGAGATCTGTTGATTTGGGAATTGTTTTGGAGAATATGTGATTTTGTGCAGAAGTTAATATGACATGACGGAAGTTGAGCAGAACTATTGTGTCATTTTCTATTTTCATATTTTACTGTCTTTTGCAACTCAATTATGAATGCAATGTGTATCTACGACATGGATCTGTAAATGATGTGATGTTTCCCTTCTTTAAATGATGTTATTATGTTGGATATGTTTGTGCATCAATGTTTTATTACAGTTATGGTATGATAATGCGATTTGTTGAATGATAATGAGGTTTTGTTAAAGCATAAGTTGAATTATCAGATATGCTAATATTGTGCTAAGTTGATAAGTAGGTGCACATTGTCCTCTCTCATTCTGCAGAAACTCAATTCCATCAACTCTCCCTTGAAAATCTCAAGTGAGACTTCATCCACTTTGTGGGTGTTGCCGGATAGGGTAAAACCTTTATGGGCCGATTCTTAGGGAGATCGTGGTGGTTTGGGTATCGATAAAGTGGGAACCCCTGTCAACTGGTTTTTTTTATTGAGTTTATGTCAACAGGCATGGGTACCGAAAATACAATAATATTTTCTAAACTAGGGTTACCCATGTAAAGGAGGCCCTATCCATGGAAGACCAATGATATGTGCAAGGTAAAATTGGTTATACACCATACTCCATGGATGAAAAAGTGATCCTAGGATTAAGCAGAGGATAAGGTGTGAGTTCAAAGTCGTTAAGGTAAATTGAACGATCATCTAAATTGGTGGTAGGTTATCATTTTTTTGGACCATGTAGATATCTACATGGTCCACTAATTCGGGCTCATAAAATCCAAAAATCAGTGACCTGTCAAGAATTATTCTCTCTCCTCTTCAAGCTTGTCAAAAATGAAGAGAGACTCGAGTTGACTTTCTTGGACTCGTTAAAATTTAACAAGAAAGGTAAGGAAGAATTTCACTTTTTGGGATATAAGCAGTGGCAGCATGTCATCCTTGAACATGGCACTCTTTGAACTTCTCGATACTCATGTCTCAGTTTTCCACTTCCCATTCAGCTATCACTTTGAGTTATTACTCCTCCACTTGTCATTTATACATGGGGAATCTGATCATGTCTCCTACATGACAGATAATTCTAGTTGTTCTATCTGAAAGTCTAAAGATTCATTGGGTCATCTCTGTTTCATGCTCATTGTTCAAGGATCTATACCTCTATTTGTTCGTCCTGATCCTGATCATTATCATCTCTGAGAATCCCTTGTGTCTACCTTCCCTCATCCATTCTTCCAGTTACTCTTGTGATCTGTTGAAGGATTCATTGCCCTCCTCCTCCCACTATGGTTTCTCATCAGCATATCCTGAAGATGAAAAAATAGAGTTTCAAAGATGGTATTCTAGGACTCACTATCCATATTGGTGAACTCCTTTGCTTCAATTGTTAGCATCACTCATTTTCTGACATTTTTATGAATCCCTTCCATGTTCGACTTCGACTCATATATTCACATGGTAGGGGTTGTACTACTATGGATTTGGACAAAGAACTTAGGTTACAAGCTCTATAACCTAAGTTACGAAATATTGTGTTGTGTTCAACAACACTACTTCCATATTTTGAAGACTCGTCATTGTATATTGTGGCTTTGATCCACCATTGTAATACATATGTGGCATTGTTGTCTGTATCATATGATGTAATCAAATATTTTAAAGGAGCCAGTGTTCCATTGTATTGAACATGGCATCTTCAGAAATCATTTTGTACATGACTTTGATCAGTCTATTTCAGGTACCTCTCTACAGCCTTGGTAACTAAGTTCTTGAAAGAATTGAATCTTCTAATGTATTTCAGTCATCGCTTCCCTCTGACCTCACACATTATGGGGCATACGTCATCCAATGAAATGGAACTTCTCCATCTGTGTATTGGCACTCAATGTGTCGGTACACAAAAGGACATAATCAATTGAAGTGGAAAAAACACTATAGATGTGCATGAGACTAATTTATGCATCTTCATCCTCCCAGTATTGCCTATTTTTCATAAAGAGCTTAAGGTGAATTCATGAATATTGCCATTGCAACCCGCATGCTATTCACGGGTAGCCATATATACAACCTGTGAGTAGATGATCATAGTTTGCATTATCGGGTTTCCTTTATAAAAGTCGTGAGTGACTCGCGAATTTCCAATATCAATAGTTGTGAGTGCCCTAAGCTAAAAAAAAAAAAACAACTTTAGTTAAGGATAGTTGGGCTCATAGTCATAACGTTCCCAAATTCCTAAACCATCTCAACCTTCGTAATGCCTCTCATTCGTTAAGTATAAATAGATGGTAAGGGTTGAGGCTAAGACATATCAAAAGGAGAGCAAGGTTATGCTGGTGGATTGTCTTTGGAGATTTGGAGTAGCAGAACTCAGTTCCTTGGCTAGCAGAGGAGAACTTATATCAGATACTGGTTGTAATCTTTCATCACTACTTATCAATAAAGAGAGACTTTCATCCAAATTGGTGCACTAGTATTATTATATGTTATGATTTCTAAATTATCTTGTTGTCATATTGCAATCATAATATTTCATTGATCTATGATATAACATCTAAGATATTATAGGAAAGTGTCCATCTCTTTGGAAGGTGTGAAGATCCCTAGAAGTTGTTGGAGCATTTGGATTGAAGGAAAAAGCTAGGACCAGCCTTCATAAAAAAGGTACACTAAATTTCTGCCCTATTTCTCTATCAAATTCCTACATAGCTGAATGTCCGCAAGTTTAATTGGTATGTTGGTGACCCCAGACCCTTAGTTCATTAGGTAGGGCTTTCCCTGAACAACAACCGTATTTTTTTCCACTCTTCTCACGAAGAGGTTGTTGGACTATTCAAATTTTGGAGATATACTTGAATGTATGCATACCAAGGATTAGAGGTGGAAATTAAGAAGACATATTCATTGAGAAATGAGTCATCTTCTATCTTAGAATTCTTGTCACTTGGGGACTCATAAATAAGCTCCATGAACACCAAAGGATTTTTGGACTTAATGGACTAAAAATCGAGGTTGAACTCTTGTAGTATGACGATCCACTTGTTAAATTCTTGATTATCTGTCCAGTTAAAATGTACTAAAATGGATTTACATCTACGATTACGGTGGTTTTTCGTAGTAAAATATAGTGACGCAACCTATGAGGAACATAAACAGATGCTAGTGCCAATTTCTCAATATGAGAGTACCAAAATTCAGGTCCTATGAGGGCTCAGATGAGGTAGTAGATGACGTGCTCTGTAGCTGATCATCTTCCTAAACTAGGCCTATTCAAACTGTAGAATCATACATGTCCATATATAGTATAAAATATTTAGTGATATAATCTAGTGGGCTCAATAGAGGGACTGATAACAGTTATTTTTTCAAATCTTCAAACGATTGTTGTGCAACCTCATCCCATAAGAATTGGGTATCATATTTTAGTAGGCCCATGAAACCTTTAGTTATTTTAGTGTAGTTTACTATTAAATGCTTGAGAAAATTGGATTTTACTTCCAAACTCTGAAGTTGTCTAATTGATCGAGGAGGAGGTAGATTAACAATCGCCTCTACTTTGAGTGGGTCGACCATAATCCCCTTCTTGGACACTATAAATCCTAACATTCGTCCTAACTCAACACAAAAAACACACATGTGGGGATTCAAGTGAATCTTATAGTGTCTACATATTTTGAACACTAATCGTAAATGGGTTGGATGATCCCTTCTCTTGAGAGAATGTGTCAAGAGGTCATCCAAATAAGGTTCAACTATGTGTTTGATGTTGGTTGTAGAGCTTGATCTTCCCAATTTAGAGATGTTATTTCAGCCATATTTGGATCCAATACCTAATGGATGGGGAGGGATTTCACCCCCACTAAATTCATGAATTGGTCAATAATGGGTGATTTACAATCCCATGGTTTTGGGCATCCCATGGTATTTCCTTTATAAAACAAAGGCATTATAATACGGTTGTGTATTGTATTGTATTGTATTGTAGCAATGAAAAACATTCTTTTTTATAGTGTCAGATATATTGTGAGAGAGTGGAGAGGAAGTGCAGCAGGTGTGCTACAGGTTGTATCTTTTGATTTTGTTGTGTTGATGTATTTGTAACTTCGGAATGTATTCACTTGTATATCTTACGTATTGTACCCCAATGTTTATTCCGAGAAGTATCTATAATGTAATTGAGTCATGTCATGCCCCGATGTTTCGATCAGGAGATTCAATAACATAAACAAGTCATGTAAAGTCATTGATGTTAACCCTCCATTGTAAGTTGGGGAAATAGTACCCACAATTGTGTCAAGGTTAACCATCCTTGTTCATTGGAGGGAAAAGTCCCCACAGTTGTGGGGTACTATGGCTATTAGACTCTCCTAGAGATGTTGGACCTAGTAAGTAATTGTTAAGTGGGGCCAACATGTTGAAGTGGACATTAAGTGAATGAAAGAATATAAATAGAGAGTGAGCCTTTCTATTTATCACACACACACTCACTCATTGGGGTGCATAAGTGAGAGAAGATAAGCTCTCTCAAGTGTGAGAGAGAGAACAAGCTATGGAGATCATCTTTTCTGTTTTTGAGTTTTACTGCTGCCATTGGTGCTCATTCTATCTCTAAGGAAGTTGCAGGGTTTTCTCCTTTATGTTTTCCATAAGGAAAATTCTTTGTGTCTCTTGTCTCTTGTGTTTATTTCTGTGCATGCTATTCTCTTAGATAAGATCATAAGATCATATTACTTAAATGATAAAAATCTAACATTGTATTACACCTAACCTAAGAAGAAGACATTTTGTAGCTGTAGAAGCTACGGATTCTTAATTTTTGGGTCTCTCTCCACAATCCATCTGCAAAAGTATGCTACGCTGACTCTCCATTGAAGGGTGCATCCTTCTATCGAAGCGGAATTCAATTTCGGACATTTTCAGTTTTGGTGCAAGAAATTAGGGCTTCTTACAGAAGAAGAATTTTTGGGTGAGCCTGGAATAGGATTTCTCTCCTCATCAAAATCGAATTTTAGAGACCTGGCTAAAGATTTTTGGTTGGGTATAACTCCAGGAAATTCAAACCCTAGTTTGATCCCAAGCTAGAAAAACCCTAAATACTAAAACTGATAAGTTTTGGTAAATTCACTATATCTTGGGATTTCAGATGTATCAGGAGCCAAAACTTTCATAGGTTGAAGATAAAATCCTGATGTACACTGTGTCCAATTTTAACCCTCATATTCGCTATATTCTAGAAGATATGATTTCTCCAAGTTAGAGTTCCATCCTCTTCCAGAATTCATCCTTAAACAGGACATATAGGGAGAATTGCTATATCTTGGGCTAGTAAGATCCAAATTAAATTTCTCAAGATGTTCCAGAAAGAGAACAGACTGTACATTTTATGGTAGAATTTTCAGACCCTGAAGATGAAACAGTGACACATGGAAGTCCATACAATGTCGCTATGTTGAACAGTCATGTAGGTCACCTTGGGAAAATGATCATAAGTCCCAATTGGTGAAACCAATTCTGATTAAACCTATGGTGTTGGAACAAGGACAAGAAATGATACCTTAGTTCCAAGTTTTATACATAGTGGAGTAGTAATTATAGAGATACCATAGAAACAGTATCAAGAATTTCTGTAGAATAAATTGGAAAACTAGGGCTTCCTGTTCTAGGAGCTTCCCTCCACTGTTTTCAAAAAAGGAGTACTTTGGAAATATCACCTTGAAGAGGTCTATCTTTATATCCAATTAGATTTGAAATATTCCAAGTTTTGAAAATTAGTGTTTCTCTGACAAACCCTAGTTCAACCAGCTCCGGAACCAGGACAGACACCTCAAATTGGTAAGATCTAATCTTTTGTTATTTTCATTTCAGGTTCTCATTTCAAAATGATCTATCACATCAGCTTGATGATAATCTTGGTGAAGTTGAAAACTTCCAAGAATGGAAGTATATGATCTCTCTGAAGAAAATGAATTGGACACCTGCATAAGTAGAGAGGTTCCAGTTCCAGAGGGAGATGAGGCTAAAAGCCTTACACAAGAAGAAATTGGTCAAGGCCAAGAAGATCATTGTTGATTCAATCATGAATCGTCTTATACCAAAAATGTATTCCCTAAAGACACCAAAAGAGATGTTTGATTCCTTAACCAAGCTATTTGAAGGGAAGAACATAAATCAAAATATGACTTTGAGAAAACAGTTGAAGAATGTGAAGATCCAAAATGCAGAGACCATACAGTCATACTTTACAAGGGTCTCTCAAATCAAAGAACAACTTAAAGCAGTAGAAGAAGAAATGAAGAATGCAGAAGTTGTGATAACCACCTTGAATTGCCTCCCAAGATCATGGGATTCATTCATTCAAGGAATGTGTGCCAGAAGGAAGTTGTGATAACCACCTTGAATTGCTCCCAGGATCATGGGATTCATTCATTCAAGGAATGTGTTCCAGAAGGAAGTGATTACTTTTAGCAGACTCTAGGAAGAGCACACACAAGAATAAGCTCAACTCATAATAAGAGAAAAGAAGATGGGAGCAACTGAAGATCAAGCTCTCACCATCCAAAGAATATCCCTCGAGTGATGAGGAATATGAACAACTCAACTCTTGAAGAATCTTTTATCCATCTTATTATTTGGATAAGAAATGATGAATGACGAAGATGATGAAGTTGAAGGTTCAAGAAGGAGTCTACCCATGAAACAAATAAAGATAAGTATTCAATTGTCATTTCATGATATTATTTTTTTATGCATTTGTTTATATTCAATTAATGTATTATGCATGATAGAATGTTTGCATTAATGACAGTATACTACTAATATGCATGTGATGGGTAAGTAGCTCATGGTGCTATACAACTCTCCATTACTACTTATATAGAATGAAACCTCTTTGCTGACATATTGGATTAGTGCACAATCTCAATGATGTCTTGGTAGAGATGGAAGGAATCTAGAAAAGTTTCTGTGAGATATGGATGAATGTTGTATTGGCTAAAATAATTACATAATCATATATCTTGATGCAAAATAATATTTCATTATGAATATACCTTATGAAATGTTTCTAACCATACAACTAATGCATTTGACTTGTAGGAAAGATCTCGTAAAATCGCCTACAAGCAAAGAAGGATGAGACTTGTTAAGAAGAACAAGTAATGACAGTTCAAGATGAAGAATAATATGACGAATGCAGTGGCATCATTGATGCAGAACCTTCCAACCATGAAGAAGTAACCAAGAAGAAAAGGAAGACCAGTTCAAGAAGAATGATGTCTAGGATGTAGTATCGATATATGAAGGGAAGTTAGTAGTTCCATCATGCAGTAGATGGAAACATCGTGGGATACAAGGCAAGATTCGTAGCATGAGGCTTCTCATGAAAAGAAGGCCTTGTACGAGCTCAGAAGACACCCATGGGATACACATACATGATGAGCTTGATGAAGATCTTAACCTTTGCTACAAGGTTGAAGATGAAAGCCTATAGAGGATGACAAGCTCACAGATGGGTGCGACAAGAACTTTTGAAAAGGTTCAAGATAGAGGATCTTGGTATCCAGTAACCCTAGATGGATACATATAATATTAGTAGCAGAGGAAGCTACTTGTCACTCTGGTACAAAAAGGTTCAGTGCATAGAGTACGAAAGACAGAGGGAGAATGATGCTTCACTTCAAAGGGAGTGACTGTAGAAGATCCTGAGGTTCAACATGGTACGACAGGATGGATGGCTTACTGATGACTCTAGGCTTTACTGAGAGTAAAGTGGATTCCAACCTTTGCTTCAATGTTGAAGGTAGAAGAATAGTAATGCTCCTGTTATATGTCGATGACTTGTTCGTGACAGAAAAGAGGAACTCATTAAAGTTGCAAGAAGGAGATTTGCTGCCAAGTTCGATATGAAGGACTTGGGGATGATGCACTATGTTCTAGGCATGGAGGTGTGGACAAGGGAAGTATGCAGTAGAGATCCTGAAGAGGTTCAGGATGATGGACTGCAAGGCCATGACCACACCTATGGCATCAAACCTAAAGCTATTGAGTGTTTCTTCATCAGATTCGGTTGATGCCATGATGTATCATCAGATGATTTGTTCCTTGATGTACCTAACGAATATGAGACCAGATATTTGCTTTGCTGTGAACACATTGAAACATGTTCACCTGATGGTTGCAAAGCATGCAGTGAGGTACCTGAAGGGTACAGTTGAGTATGGGCTCAATTATGATACGAATTAGAAGATTAAACTGGAGGGTTATGTGGATTCGTATTGGGAAGACAGTGCCATTGATTAGAAGAACACTTCGAGGTGTCACTTCAGTATGAGATCAGATGTGATCTCTTGGTTTGGCAGGATGGAGTCCGGCATGGCGCTGAGTACAGCCGAGGAAAAAGATGTTTCCACTTGCTATTTGGGAGGTAGTATGTTTCTTTTGAAACCTACTATATGATTTGATTGATCTGACTTGCATTTTGGTATGATGCAGAGAGGAGCAGTGAAGCTCCAGTTTGTAATCCAGATAGAGATCTATCAAAAGAGGGAGTTCTAGCATAGCTAGTGAGACAAGTTGTCTGAGCATAAATCTAGGCGAAGCTCGTAGGTTACTTAGATGTAAACAGTCCTGTAGGTTTCCCTCAGATGTAATCGGTCCTAGGGAAGCTTGCAGGTTATCCTTGGATGTAATCAGCCCTAATGTGATTCTATGATATAAATGGCCAGAGTGAAGTTTGAGTACTTCAGGGAGAAGCTTGGTGTTCTCTAGATCGAGGTTCCTTCCAAGAGGAAGTGATGAGTCTGTGTGCCCTTCTGACATGGTGGTAGGATTGGTTCCTCCCATGGTCAGATGTAAGTGATGTGCCTTTTTGACATGGTGTGAGGATTGGTTCTTTCCATGGTTAGATGTATGTGTTGTTCCTTTTTGACATGGTGAGAGGATTGGTCCTTCCATGGTCAAATGTAAGAGCTGTGAAATGGTGAGAGGATTAGTTCCTTCCATTGTTAGATGTATGTGAAGATGTCACATCCATCATGAAAAAGGGTTGGCTCTATGATGACACATCTAGTATGAAAAAGGACTAGCTCTATGTAGATCCCACATCTGGCATGAAAAAGGGTTGGCTCTATGATGACACATCTAGTGTGAAAAAGGACTAGCTCTGTGTAGATCCCACATCCAGCATGAAAAAGGGCTAGCTCTGTGATGACACATCTAGTATGAAAAAGGACTAGCTCTGTGTAGATGTCACATCTAGTATGAAAAAGGACTAGCTATGTGATGACACATCTAGTATGAAAAAGGACTAGCTCTGTGTAGATGCCACATCTAGTATGAAAAAGGACTAGCTCTATGATGACACATCTAGTATGAAAAAGGACTGGCTCTGTGTTGGTGCCACATCCAACATGAAAAAGGGATGGCTCTGTGATGATACATCCAGCATGAAAAAGGGTTGGCTCTATCGATGAAGACCTACATGGAGGCTAGGCCTACAACCAACATGAAAAAGGGTTGTCTCTATAGAACTTCCTATGATGAGAAGAATGAAGAGATAGCACCATTTGATTGATATAGCAGAAGCAGTGATGATGATGATGATCCAGTGATGCTCCAGATCAAGCAATGATCCAGTGATGATCTAGACTTGATGAAGATGACTTGACAATGAAGATGACTTGATGATGAAGATGACTTGAAGATGAAGATGACTTGATGATGATCCAAAAGATACATAGAAGAAGACTTGTGCTGATAAATTGTGTCGAGAGAATACCTTCCTAGTTAAGAGGGAGTGTTGATGTATTTGTAACTTCAGAATGTATTCACTTGTATATCTTATGTATTGTACCCCAATGTTTATTCTAGGAAGTATATATAATGTAATTGAGTCATGTCATGCCCCGATGTTTCAATTGGGAGATTCAATAATGTAAACAAGTCATGTAAAGTCATTGAGGTTAACCCTCCATTGTAATTCGGGGCAATAGTCCCCACAATTGTGTCAAGGTTAACCCTCCTTGTTTATCGGAGGGAAAAGTCCCCACAGTTGTGGGGCACTATGGTTATTAGACTCTCCTAGAAATGTTGGCCCTAGTAAGTAATTGTTAAGTGGGGCTGACATGTTGAAGTGGACATTAAGTGAATGAAATAATATAAATAGAGAGTGAGCCTCTCTATTTATCACACACACACTCACTCATTGAGGAGCATGAGTGAGAGAAGAGAAGCTCTCTCAAGTGTGAGAGAGATAGTAAGCTGTGGAGATCATCTTTTCTATTTTTTGGCTTTTACTACTGCCATTGGTGCTCATTCTATCTCTAAGGAAGTTGTGGGGTTTTCTCCTTTATGGTTTCCCCAAGGAAAATTATTTCTGTCTCTTGTCTCTTGTGTTTATTGATGTGCATGTTATTCTCTTAGATAATATCCTAAGATCATATTTCTTAAATGATAAAAATCTAACATTCTAGATGGTATAATAATAAAAGAACTAGAAATTTCTATGTGGATGTAGCCCATATTGGGTGAACCGCGTTATATTAGTGTCGCTATTGTAATTTTTTATATGTTTTAATATTTTATTCTTATTTATTGTTATTACTATGCAGTCTTGTTTTCTAACAATTGGTATCAGAGCCAAAAGGTTTGTTTGACTAGTAAACTGCCAGGAAACAAGGGTTGCTGGTTCGAGTGGAAGAAAAGTTTAGGGTTGAGAAATTTAATGTCCAAAACTACAAGTTATGGAAGATGCAAATGGAGGACTATATGTACCAAAATTACATGTTCCTGCCATTGGGAGGAAAAACAAAATAGTTGGTGACTATGAAGGACAAAGAATGGGTGGTTCTTGACAAAAAGGCATTGGGAACAATATGGCTGTGACTGACTTCATATGTGGCTTTAAATATTTCAAAAGAAAAGACAATGGAGGGTGTGACGCACTGACTAAGCTCTATTAAAAAAACTTGGCTTTCAACAAGGTATTTCTAATGAAGTGTTTATTTAATATGAATATGTCAGAAGGTGGATCTCTTATTGACAATTTAAATGAATTTAATACGGTTACTAATCTGCTAAGTTCTATAGGCGTGAAATTTGATGATGAGGTTAGGGATATTATAATATTTTTCTCATTGCCAGAAAGTTGGAATGGCTTGGTCATGGTTGTAAGTAACTCTGTCTCTGGTTCAAACATTCTTAAATTTGATTATGTTTTTGGTGATATTCTTAGTGAGAAAATGTGAAAAAAAACACAGAGGAGACATCAAGTAATACGTTGACCATGGAGAGAAAGGGACAAAAAAGGGAGGGAGGAAAGAGGATGGATTATTGCAGTAAGTATAGGAAGGGCAGATCCAAGTAAATACTTGGAAAGATAGAGTGTCATAATTGTGGTAAGAGTGGAAATTTGAAGAAAGACTCCAAAGCTCCAAAGAAGAAAGGAGACTGGTAGCAGGAGACTACTCAAGAAGATAATGTAGCAGGTGATGTGTTACAATATTATTTGATTCTTTCATTATATAATACTAGTGATTACTGGGTAGTAGATTCAAGGGATTCATGGCATGCTACACTCCATAGGAAATTCTTTCATGATTATGTTCCAAGTGATTTTGGACATGTTTTACTCTGGGATGATGAACCATGTAAAATTGTTGGAATATGTAAGGTACATATTAATTTAAATAATGGAAATGAATGGATGCTCAAATATGTAAGGTATATTCTTTCTATGAAAAGAAATCTGATCTCAACTGGGAAGTTGGGAGATAGTGGTTGTTTGTCTACGTTCGGAAAAACATGGTGGGAGATCACTAAAGAAGCACTGGTAATATAAAAAGGAGATAGGGTATGCACGTTGTATTTATGTCCTTATAATATTGATTATTCCATATATGTAGCTTCCACATAAACAAGTACAGTGTTGTGGCATCATAGGCTTGACCACATGAGTGAGAAGGCGATGC
The DNA here is from genome assembly GCA_001517045.1 of Pseudotsuga menziesii. NCBI lineage: Eukaryota > Viridiplantae > Streptophyta > Pinopsida > Pinales > Pinaceae > Pseudotsuga > Pseudotsuga menziesii. The sequence goes on along the minus strand of LPNX010350069.1, from coordinate 92,511 downwards.
ATATTCTCCACTCAAGGAAATTGCTTAAAGATCTGAAGCAGGTAAGTTTTGAATTCTTTGAGAACTGTGTTTATGGAAAACATAAGAGATTTATATTTCTCAGGGTTGGACAACAAAAGAAGAGCGAAAAATTAGAGCTTGTGCATACAAATGTATGTGGACTGGTTCAAGTACAATCTCTTGGTGGATCTTTTTATTATGTTACTTTTATTGATGATGCAACTAAAAAACTTGGGTTTATTGCATTAGAAAGAAATATGATGTGTTTGCTACTTTTAAGAAGTGGAAAGCTTTGGTAGAGAATGAGACAGGGAAAAGATTAAAGTGTCTCAGATATGATAATGGAGGTGAATACTACAACAAGGAGTTTGATAGTTATTATTCATACTATGGGATTCATAGAGAGAAGAAAGTCACAGGAACCTCACAAGAAATAAATGATGAATAGGATGATCATGGAGTGTGCAAGGTGTATGAGATTGCATGAAAGGTTTCCCTTATAGTTTTGGGTTTATGTTGTAGATATTAGTGTTCACTTAATAAATAGAGGGCCTTCAAGTGCTTTGGATGGTGGAATTCCAAAGGAGGGATGGACAGGTAAAAAGGTAAACTACGCATTTCTCATAACTTTCATTTGTGAAGCATTTGTCCATATTGATAAAGAAAATAGAAAAAAGTTTGAGACTAAATCCAAGAAATGCACCTTTACTTGATATGGGGTTGATGATTTTGGTAACTTTAATTTATTCCAATAAAATTAAACCTTTTATTTGCTAAACTTTAAAACATTAACCAAGCATATTGTGTAATTTAACAAGGTGAAAAGTTTCATTTTGTTCCAATTTATAAATATCAAAATAAGGGATCCTTGTCGTATGCAACTATTGATTTTCAGTCAGTTCTTCTCAAAGCTTCAAGATTCTTTGCCTTTTTGTTTTTCCTTTTGAAAAAATTAGGAACCACTCATGGGTTTCCTATACTTACATTCTTGGTTTCCTTGTGAACTCGCGGGTTTCCTTGAGTACAATTGCGAGTGACTCGCAGTTATGTCAAAGCACAGTCGCGTGTTCTTGTAGATGCACATATAGATCTCTAGGGTTTTCCTTCTCAGGACGTTTTTTGCTATCCCAACTTCTTTTGGGGTTGTGTCTTGGGTGTCCATTGATCTGTTATGTGTTGCAAGCCTCTATTAGTTTTCTTTTGTAAGCTTTATTTTGGGTAGGTTAGGTTGAATGTATGTGTAAGACTCCTTTTAGGTATTCCCTCTTGGAATCCTTGGTTGGACTATAAGTACTCTCTAATTTTTTGACCTCTGTCAGTGCTTATATCTGCTCAGTTTTGTGTGATAGCTTTATTAGTTATCTTGACTTTTGTTTCTTCCACTTTCTTGGTCTACTTAGTTTTTTTAAGACTTGTAGTCCATTCCACGTGGTTTTTTGTCAAAATTTGCTGAGCTTTACGAGTTTGTGATTGTGAGATCTAAATCTTTGAATCGTATTCTTACATGTGTTCATATTTCTAACTTACCTAAGTGCATTAAGTTGCATTTGTCATTTTTATTTTTGAAAAAGTAAAACAAAAACAAAACATTTAGTTGCATCAATAGTCTTAGATAGACACATTGTACATTTCTTTTTGAATTTTTTCAAAAAAGAAAAATAAAAAGTCTTTTGTTTTCCAAAGTTCAGTAGGTAAATTTCATTTGTTTTGAAGAAGAGAAAAAGGAATTTGAATATCAATTGTAATTTGAAATTTTTACATCATTCATGCTTTTTCTTCAAAGTTGAGTCATAACACCACAAGTTTCACTTCCACTACCCTAAGTAAAAACAATCCTAAAAAGAACGCTTATTAATTAAAATTAACTAGTAACATTTTATTTCTAGGGACTATACCAACTAGCTTAGGCTAGGATATTGGAATAGGTAATCTACAAGTATCCAAGATCATTTAAAACTCAGACATAGTGACTTTCCTCTTACAAAATCCAAGTTTATGAAAGATCAACCAAAAATATCCTCTAACATAGGAGTTAAGCATGAGGTCATGTGAGGACTTAGTTGCGGAGACATCCATCCAATACTTCGTTCGAGCATACACCAGAACTGTTGTGCATTCGAGGATTCATCTAGTACCACATTTTAATCTCGTGTGATGTCGGTACTATTTGGATTTTGGGATTTACTACCATCCCATTGCACATTAGTCAGACCTATGACTGTTCTGTCAGAATATTTTTGTTTATTTGGTAACCTTAGTATCTTAAATTACGACTCTTTCATAGGTGACGGTGGAAGGTTATTTCCACTAGACCTAGGGCAGACTTGGGAGGAAATCCTAGACAACAATTTGGGAGGTCGGTTGGTGATTCAAATGTTTTCACCCAAAAAACTTGTCACGGGGCCCCAAGTAACTATTCTTCGATATTCATTGGTCTGTTATGGGCCCTCATCATCCCATACATTCCTTTGGAAGGTATATCTTTTACCTTCCTTGGTTTGTGATACTTAGGGAAACTTTAGTGATGTGCTCTTTGGATTGCTTGTGATCTAATGTGACCTCTAACTATGTGTGATTAAAAATATTTAACTATGGAGGATCAACCTCCTCATAGGTCTCGAATGTTTCAAAACCTTCCTCCGCTTTCAACAGTGGAGCCTCCACTCTCACCTCAAAGGTAGAGAGTGGACACAAACGGTTATTTTGAATCAACTGGTGTCATCAAAATTCCAAGAGAACATGAACTTAGATACACTCAGACTGATCCTTTTCTAGTGGAAATCAAATATTTTCAAGCTGAAGAGTTTGCAAGGAACTACAACTCACCTCTTACTGACCTAAGAGATCCCATACTAGTACAATTTCATCCGTTCAGTCTACCTGGATTGGTATTCCTTTGAGTTTTTTCATGTATATTTCAAAAGAAGGTTTGGAGGATATGTCCACCCCCACTTCAACCACAGTAGCCAATGGAGTCTCTCCTTCACTTGTGAGTGCACCACGGCCTAATGTATCTACTGCACTAGTGGTATCTTTAAAATTTAACTCATCAACCCCGGTATCTCTAAGTGCTCGAGTGGATAATCCCTCGGCACCTTCAAACATTGTTAGTCCATCTAGTATGGTTGTCATGGGGTTAGCTAATGTATCCTTTACATCTTATCCTTTGTTTCAAAATACTCAAATTGGTCCTAATTGTTCCACTTCCTTTTTCCAAGGTTTTCCAATATGGTTTGGAGGACACATCCCTCCATCCTCACCTTATGTTGGTCCTACACCTACCTATGCAAGTGTGTCATCTGGAATCCAAAACCCTTTTTTAGGGTCCAAATTTCAAACTTCTATTCAAGTTTCGACTACACCACTTGGAAGCTCTCCCTTTTCACTTTTTAGTGGGGGAATTACAAATCATGTACCTGTGACTCCAGATTCCACCAGAATCAATTGAACACAGTACAACACACCTTAGGTCAGCAATCCTCTGGCATTTGGATGGAATCATTTTCAGAACATTGCTACTTCTTCACATTCAGTGGTTGGGGGAAACCCCAACCCATCTTTTGGGAACATTGGTGCGGGAACATCCTCACACCAAACCCCTCAATATCAATCTCTGGCTAGGCATATATTACCTTTTCTGAAAATGTTAAAATTTCTAGACCTTTCAAACCTTATGAACGACCCTGTGCGCCACGATCTGGATTGTCCACTAGTTCCTATCAAACTACCTTATGACATTCCTAAGTTTGAAGGAAAAAATGGAGAGGATCCCGGTAACCATGTCATGACATTTCACTTATGGTGTTCCTCTAACTCGTTGAATGATGATTTGATTCGGCTGAGGCTCTTTCAAAGAACTATGACTATTATTGTGGATAAATGGTATATTGAACTTTTGGATGCCGCCTATGACAATTTTCTTGATCTAGCGATTTTTTTCTGAACCACTTCCAACTTCATGTCTGGTATGATGTCGGTACAAAACTTTTGTCTAATTTTCATAAAAATAAGGCCACCCACATATCTAACCATATTCAGGAGTGGAGAAGAAGGAAGAGGCTCATTATAGCTAATATTCCTCCCAAATTTCTATTGGAATAGTTTTTGAAATGTCTGTTGCCATACATTTCAAAGAATGTTTCAACTTCAGGAGTGACCTCAAAGGACGAAGCCATACTCAGGGCCCAGCAAATGGACTTAATTTATGGTTGGTATGGGATTCTCTACGAGATTATACCTAAGGCGCCAAGGTCAAATATGAACTTTACAAAATTAAATCCTGGACCACACGTTGATGGCGTGGTGGGTTCAGTTGAGTCATCAATTGTAGGATCACTAGCCAAACAGATACATAAATTGTCAGTGAAACAATTTACAGTAAAGGCATCCAAGGATGCCACTCCCACACCCAAGAACATGAATGTTTATAATCTACAATCAACCCAGAAGGGCACTCAGCGGCCTGGTGGGAAGAATAATAAGGGTAAAAAGGGTGAGGGAGGTCTAAATAAACAAAACCCACAAATAGTGTTGAGGGAGGCAAGAAATAAAAGAAGAAAGTTAAGTTTCCCTGCAAGCTTTTCTAGGAAGATCATTTGACTTACCAATGTCCCCTAATGGATCAAGCTCATAAGTTGTTGAAACAACAACAAACTATCGTCCTAAAGGACCTATTCCCAATGAGACAAAATGTGACTTCTAGTCATATGAAGAACATTGGGGGCACGTAGACTGATCCCTCTACTGTTCAATCATATATCAACATTGTCTGATCTCAAACCTTACTGCATACAAGAGCCAAAAACTATGAATCTGAGTCTTTACAAAAAGATAAATAGACTTCCAAAACATCAGCCCCACTTTCGATCGAAAAACTAACTAATCCTATACCGAATATACTAGAAGGTATTTTCAAAAATACATTACACAATCCTAATGCGAGGGATTCTCCCAACTACTTTGTTATGGAGGACCTGGCCCAAACTCCTTGTGCTATGTAAGCCTTGGAAGTGCTACAAAGTTGTCCTTTGTGGTGTGATGCACTTTTGGCGGCTATCAGTCGTATGGAATCTACGAGCTTGATGGCTAAGTTTAATCTATCTGATGTTAAACCTTGAATTCCTTACCATGTGGCCTTTTCGATTGATGTAGTCCATGGAAAAAAAACCATTGGATGAATGGTAATAGATGAAGGTGCATCCACATCTGTAATTTCTATTTCATGTTGGAAAGCTCTGGGATCCCATGATTTAGTTCCATCTAACACTTTACTAAACTCTTTCGATGGAAGATCTTTCCTCCCGCATGGTATCCTGCCTTCTTTTAATATAAAACTAGTAGGGAAAATGATTTTAGTATAAATTGAAGTTGTTGATGCCTCTCTAGATTATAACTTACTCTTGGGGAGGAGTTGGACCAATGTTATGTGCGTTATTCTATCATCCGTCTTCTGAGTACTCGTGTTCCTGCATCAAGGAAAGTTGGTGATTATTGATCAATTGTCATATACTTGGAAGGGTCGTATGGATACTTCAAAGTCTAATGTACCTTTGATTGATCAATAGCGCTCAGTGAAAGATATTTTAGGAGTTGGTATCTACACATCATTGATGGGAACTTTTGATATTCCCGCTCCTATAAACTACCTAGGCATGAACAGTGTAGGGAATAACATTTGTACACTTGTAAATAGAACTGACTCATGGGTTCTACCTTCGCAAGACAAGCATGATGTGCCCTTATCAGCACCATAAGTATCCTACCAAGATATATTTGATGCTGCTATTGATTCCATCTTGAATCCTCTTGTCTCAAAAGAGTCATATGAATCTTATTTGACCGCATGGGTAGAGAACTCAACTTATTCGTACGATTGATTAGATATGGTTTTACCATTTGATGAATCCATTCTGGAGGCTATGATGGGACTCGAGAAACTTTGTGAATATTTACATCACAAGTCATACTTCCTACTGAATTTAAGTAAGATTGAAAAATTTGAGTTCCATGTGAGACTAACTAAAGGTATTGATCAACTTGTGAACCGTTTTCCTAAGGAATGAGTGTTTTCCGAGGGGAATATGCAAAACATTTCCACTACCATACCGATCAATATCTCTACTAGACCTGAGATCATTGAGAATGTTCATATTGGAGCAAACTCTTCACCTAAATACATTTCCAGTTATACTACCTTATTTAAGGAGTTCTAGGATGTCTTTGTCTGGTCTTATGAGGAAATTTCACACATTGACCCATCCATTTTAGAGAATGGTATTAGAACTTACCCTAATGTTAAACTTATTCAGAAAAATATTTGACATGTGAATCCATAGAAAGCGGAATCCATTAAGGCTGAAGTAGAAAAATTCTTGAAGATCGGTTTCATATACCCTATCTCTCTCATGAAATGGGATCCAACCCCGTTCTAGTCGATAAGAAACAAGGGACCATATGTGTTTGTACTAAATTCAAGGATTTGAACAAGGAATTCCCTAAGGATAACTACCACACACCATTCATAGATAGAATTATCAATGTGTGAAAGTAGCGAATTTTTTTCATTTATGGATGGATTTGTGAGATATAACTAGATTCAGATTAAACCCAAGGACCAACATAAAACTGTCATTATCTTTCCCTAGGGTACATTTGCATACAAGAAAATGTCATTTGGATTGAAGAATGCTGAAGAAACCTTTCAATGAGCTATGAATTTCATTTTTCATGATATCATGCACATTTTCAAGCTCTACTTAGATGATCTTACGACCGATTCTCATAAAATAAAAAATTATCCCGATCATCTTTGTTTAGTTTTTTAAATATGCAGGAACTTAAGATCCACTTAAATATCCATAAGTGTGTCTTCTGTGTCGAATCGAGGTAGATTCTAGGTTTCATAGTCTCTAACAAAGGTATAAGGGTTGAGGCGATTGTTAATTTGCCTCCTCCTCGAAACATTAGACAACTACAAAGTCTGCAAGGGAATTCCAACTTTCTCATAAAATTTATTGTGAATTATGCCAAAATAACTAAATGTTTAATGTGCTTGCTCAATAAAGATACCCCATTCCTATGGGACGAAGTTGCACAACAATCATTTGAGGCATTAAAGAGAGCATTGTTATCAGCTCCTCTTTTGCATCCGCCATATTTCACGAAGTACTTTATATTGTATATGGCTACATCTGAGTCTACAATTGGTGTAGTTCTAGTTCAGGAGGATGAAAATCTCCAAGAGCATGTCATCTATTATCTGATTCATGCTTTGGTTGGTCCTGAGCTTAGATATTCACATGTGGAGAAATTGGCTTTGGAAGCTATTAGCACTCAGAATGTACCCAGGTTGTGAAAAGGTACACCCCGAGGTAACAGCAAAACCACTTTAGGAAAGATATTGGTATTCTCTTCCAGAGAGGGATCTCTCAATATGAACTTTATAACTTTGCAAGACTAAATGGTAACAATATTTAAAGTTTTATTTATTTGGTTGAAACAATCACATATCCATTGGGCAATGGAGTCATATACATATAAAAAGATCCCGAAAATGCATACACAGGATTTTTCAAAGGCAAGATAATCACATAATTGCAGTCATTTCATTTGTCAAGGTGAAATAGAAGAGGCAAGGGAACAGCCCATCAATACAGAGCATCTAAGACGAATTCCATATCACCTTTAGTAGAAAGAATCATATAATATCTGAAACGATGAATAGAGCATAAGTATATGAATTCTAATCATCAACCACTATGTTCTAGATATGAAAGAAAAACAGAACGGAGTGTTACATAGGAAAAATTACAATCACACAAAGAAAGAAAGCACGGACTGCAACGTCAATGATACATGAATCTCTGAAAAATAACTCTCATGCATTCATTTTGGTATTAAAAAATAAGACAGATATGTTCTCCACAAATCACTTCATTCGATGGGTTCCAACCCCCATCTCATAAAAAGATACAAATATATAGATTAAACAATAAGTCTGCCTTCAGCAGATCAATAACAGAATGGTCGGCGTAAATTAGAGTTTGTAACTGAATTTCCTACACCACTAGGAAGTTGTTACAAATCCATTCCTAACAGACCACTAAGTACAAATCAGCTAGATAACAAACTTTGCACCATCAGCTCCGAATCTTTGCCCAAACAGCTCCACGTCTTTTTCCCAATCAGCTCCGAATCTTTGCCCCATCAGCTCTTCAGCACCTAACACCTGTTCTTAGGAGGGAAGAATATACCTTGTTTTCCCAAACCGCTCTACAGCTTTCCATTGCTCCGAACTTGGGGTGTCACTCTCCATCATCTCCAGAATAGCTACCTCGAGCTCCATATATGCTTCGTAAGATTTCTTGGGCAATCTGGCTCTGATAGCGATGAACTTCTGCAGGATTTCAAAATCTTCTGCTAACATGTCTATGATGGTTTGTCCTGTCAGGCTCTTCTCCAAGCTGTTAAATTTCGTGTGGTCCATGCGATCCCAGACAAGCAGGTGGTGATAATGTTCAGGCGGGAGTATCTTGCCTGATTCGTCCCAGAAGCACGGTAATCCCTCTTCGAACAACTCTTTGAACTCCTGTCTGAACTTATTTACCTGCGCCCGCAATTCTTCTGACTTATCCAGGACAATATTCATTAAATGGTGTTTGTTGATAATCTTCTTCACCGATAGCACTATTGAGATTCTGTCCTTTATGCCCATGTCGTGCAGCTTTTGGTGTGTTAGGGAATTCAGGAAATTCAATGAATTTTGGGCTGTAGTGAGGGGCCTTCTTGCCATGTGTTCATTTACCAGTTGCAGTCTTTGTTGGGCCAACTCTGTCACTGTACACAAATCATCAATAAAACTCATGTAATTCCGGAATTTGGTGATTTCTATGGTCAGGCTATCCCAGATAATGTGTTTCGCCCCCTGAAGAGGGCCTTTCCCGATGCATTTTTCTTTCAATTCATCAATCTTCTTCTGTAATTGGTGCTTCTCCTGCAAGATCTGCTTTTTGTTTTCATTTACCTTAGTTAATTTGGCCTTCATCTTTTCATTCTCAGTTTTCAACTCCTTAATTGCTTCCTCCTTCAAACTCACTTGAGACATGGACACCAACAGGTCATCTGCAGAAAAATCAGCTAATGGCTTCTGGATGTTTACAATAGATAGGTCATCACCGGTAGGGGTTTGGCTCATTAGCTCCTCCATTATCTCCTTTTCTTCAGTCTAATCTTTCTTCAACATGGAGATTTGGGATAGCAGCTCATCCCTTTCGGCTTCCCACCTATTCTTTTCCTCTTGGAGCTCTCCAGCTTTTCCCTTGTATTCCATCATCTCCTGATGGATTTCATCTTTCTCCTCTTGGAGGGCTAGCAATTCAGCTGATTGGACATGTTCTGATCCTGGCATCTTCAACCTCTTCTTCAAAACATGGAGCGCGTTATCTTTCTCTTCTAGCAACTTTTTGACAGCCTGGGTATTGTCTGAGCTAGCAAGGTCTGCTTGTAGTTTTCTTACCTGAATAACATTTGCCTTATTTTCCACTTTCTCATGCTTTAACTGGACTTCCAATTTGTCTACAAACACCTATAATTTGTTTATCCTCACCATGGCCTGCAATAAATCTGAGTAGAGGATGTCGCTCATTTGTTTATGCAGCTGAATTTTGTCAGGGGTACTGATTTTGTCCAGCCTGACTTCTATTTCAGACATCCTTTTATCATTCACTATGGCCATCTTAAAAGTGTTTTTCTCAGCATCCCTAGCCGAAACTAGAGACATTTTGGAACTGCACAAGTTTCTTACCCTCGGTAGCAGACTTCTCGTTTCCTCCAGGGACTGCTTTCTCTTTTCCATGTACCTACTCTTGAGCTCTTCTTTGGACTTAAACAAGGGGCTGGAGTCTGGGCTGTCTACATCACCTTCTGAACTTTTAAAAGAAACTTGGTTTATTTGTACTATCTTCCTGGGGACTAGGGAAACTTTTTTTAACACACCCAAAACCTCATCATCTACGATCTTGCTACCCTCGAGTATCTTTGCTCTTTTACGGGAAGCCTCATCATCTACTTCCATACTGTCAGCATTGGACAAACTCCTCTTGATTGCACCACTAACACCTTCGGAGATTTGGATTGCTATACCAGGTGCAGGATGTGTCTCTTCATCGGACTTGGTCTCATCAGTAAACTGCAACAAATTAGCCATCTCTGCTAACCACTCAACAGCTTGATGCTCAAAGGGTTTATTCCTGTTAGCTTGTTTTCTCAATGAAATTACTTGGTGGGGGTCGTAATTCACACTTGACTCTTTAATGAACTCCATATTTTCCAACAACCTTTCTATAAAAACCAAGGCACCCTTGCTTTTAAAAACGAAGGTGCCAACCTTAACCGGAAATTTGATGTTCGAAGATTTCTTGAAGGCACAAAAATGTTACTCTTCGGACAACAATCTCTGTCACATGAATTCCAATGCGAATATTCTAGGGGTTAGAAAGGAAGGTAGCCTATAAGGCTGACCTGTGAAGCCATATATTCTCAACACGGTATGATCTCTGTACAAAAACCAATCTCCAACCCGCTCTTCTGGCGAAGACTGCATCAAGCTTCTCATTTCATCTAGGACCCGGGGTAATTCTTCATCGAACAGCATTTTGTATATCTCAGACATGATCGAATTGGAAAATTTGATCATGCTGATTTGATTAGGTAAATCAAAGGAACATAGGGTACTCAGGAACTTCAACTCTGAGATATTAGAACACAGTAGCATATTAAGCCAATAAGTCTGGAACCTGAAAAACCGGACCTTGGGGAACTCGCTTAGCTGAAGGTGAATTGAATCAGCCAGGTATTCGTCTAAACTAAAAACCGAGGTTGAATGGGACTCAGAAACAGAGGAATTCATTCTCAACAAAAATCCAAGAACGACCTCGCCCACATGACAATCCTCATCTACACCTAGTACTTGACATACCAAATAAATGACCAATTGAACTTCACTTTTGAACATATGCACAGGGTAGGGTATGGATACACCATCTACAGACTGACCATCTTTTAACACACTCGATAAGAACTTACAACGGTTTTCGGCTTCGAACTTCTTATACAACTCGACCAGGATTGACTCATTTATAACTTCACGGCTGTCTGGGTAATTTTTCGGCAAACTAAGGACTTCTCGAATGACCGCAGCGTCGACTCTACATAATACTTTGGACGCAGACTGACTGAAAATAACTCTTTGAGACAGAGAATAATTTAAGGCACACCATTCTGCGAATTCTGGAAAGTGGAGGGTTTGCTCAGTGGCGAAATAGTACAGGAAAGACCTGCGCACATTCAGCACATCGTTCCCCTGCGAGTGGTGGTACCACAACCTTTGTTTACTATCAGACACGCTCCCCATAGAGAGGAAGGGGTCGCAAACATTCCTATCTCTATCAATCAGGAACTCTTCCTTATCGTCTACAACTTGACCCGACACCTGAACCTCTTTTCTCTGGTCCATTACTGAATTTCACACTGGTAACTTGTAGGAGGAATTACAAAATTACTGGGCTTCAGTGTTACCTGGTTTACTGTGGTGGCGCGTGCTCGAAGCGTGCCTGCGCTTGCTGAATAGGAGCCAAAAACTGACAGATGGAAGCTTCCAGATAGGCCGGTCCTTTTCACTAGTAAGCCTTTTTATTCCCAGAGCCTATCATCATTCGCCACATGGAATATCATTTACTCTCCGCAACTACCACTTACTATCCACCGCGTATCTTTCTTCTCCGGATCCATTACCCACTGTTGATCTGATCCTTCGCAACCTTCTGGCTCTCAGATCGTGCACCACGTATCCTTTTCCGTCGGGCGCCCTAGCGATAAACACCGCGCAAGTCTCCGCCCCGGAATCGCTCATGACCGTAGATGAAACGTGCCTTCATCCTCCACCGTTGGATCAAATTCCACGTCCCACATTCTGCTGAGCCTTTCGACTTTAACCATCGTGCAACTCTGAGTCCCGGACTCACCCTCATCCATCGATCTGATACATCTTTATAGGTGGGCCGTTGGATCATGTGGCACCCACCAAATTCCGCTGGGCTCCTTTGCTTTAACCGTCGAGCAAGTTTGATCAGCGGAATTGCTCCTAACCGTCGATGCGATATTTCTTTAATCGCGCACCGTCGGATCATCATCCACGTACCCAATTCCGCTAGGCAATTCGGGGCTATCCGCCGTGCAAGCTTGACCTCCAGAATCCTTAATAGCCGTCGATCCACTCCGCTGCTGATCCTCGGCCGTCCGATTATCTGACACATACCCATTCCGCTGGACGCCTCGGGGCTTATCCCTCGTGCGATTTCACTCCGCGGACTCCATAATGGCCGTCGATCTGTTCTGCCTCTGATCTTCAGCCGTTGGATCAACCACTACATACCCACTTCGTCGGACGCCTTGAGCTTATATTCCGCGCGGCTTCTGGTTTACGGAATCAATCACATCCATTGATGTGATGCGATTCTGTCCCCCACCGTCGGATCGAGTGGATTATTCATGATTCTGTCAGCTTCCCTTCCCTTAACTGACACGTGCTTTCACACAGCGGATCTATCATGGACCGTGGATCTGCTTGGGACCACTTCACAACCTTTGATCTGTGCAGCGGGTTAAAGGCTCGAACTTCTCTTATCCCCCTCGCATGTTTTGAAGGGCAGAGGGAGCATTAGCCACTGATTTTCTTCTTTACATCTTCGCGGCCTAGGATCTTTAGCAACCTGATCGACATTTAGACCTTCATCATACTCATATACTATATCCTTTGACCAAAGTGCTCGAAAAACATATTTTTTCTCCACCATGGTTTCATTATCCTTGGTCAAATAGAGGTGTTAACAACTGGCTTCATCTGGGGATGATATCCTCCCTGCGAGGTATCAAAGAACTCGTAGACCAGGTGCCTACTTTCTGACTTTGCATAATAACTCCCAAAAAACCTATTTTTTGTGTTTTTTGTACGTATATCATTTTTATGTATTTTTTAGGAAAGGAGTGGTATGCCCTCTAGATTTTTGGGGCTTTCACTGCAAGCTCCAACTATCTTCGGCTTACCATTCTTATTGGCTTGTAAAAGGAAAATATGTACAGTCTATAATACAGGTTTTACCTTCCTCCCTTAGGATAGGTAATGCTTCAAATACCTCCCATTGACAGGGTTGCTCTCAAGAGGAACCCCATTTGTATACTCCAGCAAAAATGTGTTCTGGCCTCTGTACGCAGCAACAACATAAGGTCCAACCCACATAGGGTCAAATTTCCCATGTTTTTCTTCATTAGGGGCATCCCACTTCAGAACCAGGTCATCGATCTAAAACTGTTCTTCTTTGACTCTTCTGTCAAAAGTACTTTTCATTTTCTCTTGATGTGACTGTACTTTATTATAGGCCTTGTACCTTCGTTCTTCTAGCTCAATGATATGATTTATCCTCCGCTGTATGTGGTTTGGTTCTTCTTGCTGATCTTGGAAATATCTCATCACTGGGACCCCTAATGACGCCGGAAAGATTACTTTAGTTCCATATACCAGTTGGAAAGGGTACATGCCAATTGCCCTTTTAGTGCTAATCCTGTCAGCCCATAGAGCATATTTGAGTTTGGTGTGCCAGGATCTCTTGTTCTCCTCCAACAGCTTTTTGATAATCCTTACCATACTTTTATTTGAGGATTCAGCCAACCCATTCCCTTGAGGATAATAGGCTGTCGAATTACTGAGACTTATATGGTACTTATGACAAAAATTTATCACTTTCCTGGACTTGAAAGCAGCAGCATTGTCTGTTACTATTCTTTTTGGACATCCAAATCGAGCCAGTATATTCTCTTCAAGAAAATCCATGATCACATTTTCAGTGGCCCTCCTGGTAGGAATTGCTTCTATCCATTTGGTAAAATAATCTGTAGCTGTCAAAATCCACATATGCTGACCTGATGAATTGGGGTTTATTTCTCCAATAAAATCCAAACCCCATTGCTGGAAAGGTGCTTCTACCGTTATCGGATTCAGAGGGAGAGGTAATACTTTTCTCTTACCGTCGAAAATTTGGCATTGATGACATTTGCTGGTTTCTTTATATACATCTGAGAACAATGTAGGCCAATAATAACCGGCTCTTAGGATTTTGTTGGCTGTCACTATCCAGGAATGATGTCCCCCACAATCTCCCCTGTGAAATTCTCTTGTAATTTGCTGGGCCTCATCCTCCAAGAGACAGTTTAGCAGAACCCCTCCAGGGTCTTTCCAATAGAGGTATTTATTTATGATACAAAATTGGGCAGCTTTCAACTTCACAGATCTAGCTCTTGATTTACTTAATCCATCTGGTGCTTGCAGATTGCGGAGGACAAATACAATATCAGAATACCATGGAGAAGTTACAAAATCAACCATTACTTCTATATCCGCATCCAACTGATCAGGTTGATGAGATAAGAGATTTATTTGTAGAGATTCACAATTTGAGTTTGTCATCATCTTTGCCAATCCTTGTCCTTTGATCAACTTCATGGGCTTTATCTCTAGGTCATACTCCAATAAGGTAGCTATCCATTTCGCTCTCCTGCCTTGTGGATCTGGTTGAGTCAAAATGGCTTTCACAGCAGCAGTTGGGACATGTGCAACTATATGCGAATGCAGAACATACACTCTGAAATCTTTTAATGCTTTAACTAAAGCATAGGCCTGCTTTTCCATGATGTCATATTTCAATTCTCCATCCCGAAGTATCTTACTGAAGAAAGCTATAGGTTGTTCCTGGTTTTCGTCATTCTTCTGCAATAGTACTGCTGCTATAGTATGCTCCGAAGCATAGGAGAATATTGAAAATTCTTTGGCAAAATTCGGACTTACCAAAACAGGGGCTTCTGAAATTGCTTTCTTGATTCCCCAAAATGACTCCTTGGCTTCTGTACTCCAATTTATTTCATGACCCTTTTTCAACATATTAGTAATATTCATCAAAATCTCAGCAAATCTTGGTATAAATCTCCTTAAGAAATTTACTTGTCCCAAAAAAGACTGTACCTCCTTTTTTCTCCTGGGCTCTCCCACTTTCAGGATTGCACTTACCCTCTCAGGATCAATATTTATGCCATCTTTGGATATTATATGGCCTAGCAGCTTTCCTTCCTCTAATGCAAAATTAGATTTCTTCGGATTCAAAGATATACCATATTTCCTACATTTCATGAAAACCTTCCCAAGATGATGCAGGTGTTCTCTGTCAGACTTAGAGTAGACTGTGATATCATCCATGTAGATCACCACAAAAACTCCAATTTCCCCTGCAAAAGCGATGTCCATAGCTCGCTGGAAAGTGGCTCCCGCATTCATTAAACCAAAAGGCATCTTTGCATACATGAAAGTGCCCCATGGTGTAGTAAAGGCAGTCTTCTCCTGATCTTCTGGTAACACTTTGATCTGGTTATACCCGGAGAAGCCATCCAGCATCGAGATCCTTTCAGCTCCTACCACT
The DNA here is from genome assembly GCA_001517045.1 of Pseudotsuga menziesii. Lineage (NCBI taxonomy): Eukaryota > Viridiplantae > Streptophyta > Pinopsida > Pinales > Pinaceae > Pseudotsuga > Pseudotsuga menziesii. The sequence goes on along the minus strand of LPNX010350069.1, from coordinate 76,990 downwards.
TGCTGTAGCATGTGATCCATCTTGGGTAGGGGATAGTTATCTTTCATGGAGACTTTATTCAAATTTTGAAAATCTATGCACAGCCTTATCTCTCCACTCTTCTTTCTGACAGGGACCAAATTGGCAACCCACTTAGAAAATCAAAGCGTTACAATAATCTTGGCCTCAAATAACTTATTTATTTCCTTCTCAATGATGGGGAGCAATTTAGGGTTGATCCTCTTGAGCTTCTGTTTAAAAGGCCTTTCTCTAGGCTTTATAGGAATAGTGTGCTGTATGATAGATGTATCATATTCTTTGAGGTCTTCATAACTCTAGGCAAACACATCTGTGTACCTTTTCATCAACTCCCCATACTCCCTTTTCTCCCTTTCAGGCAGCTTCTTGGATAGTTTTATGATTTTAGGATTTTCCTCAGTGCCAATATTTTTATCTTCAACTGCATCACCAACCGGTTTCACTTTGGGGTTCTTGGCAACATCATTCTGATCAAAGAGTATTTCTAAAGGGATCATGCCTTTTGGTATAAAATTGTTTTTGAGCTGGATGATATCTTTACCTCCCAATTTTTTCCTCAACTTCTTAGCGTCTTCTTCTGATTTAGCTTCTTCGTCATCTTCGGGGGTCCTATCATTACCATTTTCATTTTCAACCTGAGTGTTCACAAACTCTCCTGACAACTCTAGAAACCTTTGGATCTGCATATCATCTTCGAACACCTGCCAGTATTTGTAATTGTCGGGGATAGAAGGTCTGTTCAAAATCTCCACCTGGTATTCCTTTTGACTGGTCATTGGGGTCTCAAATTTTCCAGTGGATACTGCTAAGGAATCAGCCACCATATTATCAACCCTGGGAACTACCTGAATTGTATGCTCTGTAAAGAAGTTTCCAAGCATATCCCATAATTCATTTTTGTAAGCCCTCATCCGAGGATGCTTGGTTTAATAACTCTCATTTACCTGATTTATCACCAACTCGGAGTCTCCCAGGATCTTGACCCTCTGGGTCCCCAGATCTTTCAAAGCAAGCAACCCCAATAACAGGGCCTCATACTCTGCTACATTATTAGTGCATTCAAATATCAATTTGTATGACAAAGCTTTGAAATCATGAATAGGAGAAATGATGTAGACACCAGCCCTAGCACCAACCTTCGCAACAGATCCATCGAAATACATGATCCATTGGCCTTCTTTTTTCTGTTTTGCTTCCAGAGCTTGCTGTTCCAAAACTTCTTTTTCTTCATTCTCCTCGGACTTCTCCTGTTCTTCAGATTTCTTTTGCAATGCAGCTTCTGAATCACGTGGGGCAGCCTCATTAAAGAAAATGGAAGATCCCAAATCAGTGTCAACAGCATATATATGATGAACTTCGGGCTTATCTTGACTGCTAACCACATAAGGAGTTCTCTTTTCGCTATACAACCTTCTGCTCGCATCTGGGACTGGAATAGTAGCATATGACATGTCCATCTGCAAGCTACCTTTCAGCTTGGAAGTCCAAGATCTTGACAGCAATACCCCAAATTTGGGTGGGATGTCTGCCACCACTACATCCATGACTATGGTCTTAGAAGGCAGTTTGTTCAGGGTTACCACCATGTCCTTAATTAGTCCCAGGCATTTCACCTTCTTGGAATCAAAAGAGTACAGATCTTTATAGGGCCTTGTTACCTCCAATCCTAAACTTTCTACCACTCCTTTGGGCATTAGATTATGGGACGCCCCTGAATCCAACATAGCATTGTGGACCACCTTGTCAAGCACCTTTAGACTCAAGTAGAAAGGAGGCACCTCTTCACACTCTAAATTTTCAGCTTTTGATCCAAATGAGATAGCAGGATTATCATCATTCAAATTTAAAATGTCAGACTACCCTTCCCCTTGGTCTTTGACCATTTTTGAAATAGTATCTCTGTATTCAGTGTTTCTCAATAACTCATTAAATGGAACAGATATCTTCAGTTTAGACAGCTCATTTTGCAGGTTAAAACCAGCACTCATCTTTTCCACCTCAACCGAAGTCGCCTTCTTTATTATTTTATCCCTTTGTGCATCATCGTCAACCTCTCTACTCACAAAGGGCTCTTTTGGTACTTCCTTCCCCTTTTCTCCATTCAAAGAACTAGAGGAAGGCTGATTTGGGTTTGCCTTCCCTTTATTTATAGGGACATCCCTATTTCTCAGTCTCATTTTCCTTTGGACATCATCCATCGCATGCAAATAGCCTCTTTGATATAGTTCATTTTCAAACTCTTCATTTACATCCTGCTGCGCAAACATATTATGCTCCTCTTCAGTAAGATATATTTCAGAATCCTGCTCTCCAAACAGATGAATCTCATTCTCAGGGGGATCTTCCTCATCACCAACATAATTTTCAGGAAAAGGTGGGCGGATGGGTAGTTCTTCTTGGTTTCTTGGATTCCTCTGGTCTCTCTGTCTATTTTGAGGGGGAATAGGGGGATTTAGTCTTCTGAAGTTTGGATTCCTGATCTGGGGATCTCCTTGCTCTCTATTGAAAGGCCTAGCATCCATGGTTAACTTATCCATCAACTTTTCCATAGTCTTCAGCATTATCTCAAACTTAGCATCTGCAGCAGAAGATGAAGTAGAAGGTACATTTTCTTCTTTCCTCCTCCTATCCGTATCTCTATGCTTGATCTTTCCACTAGCCATCATGTCAGCTTTCGCTTCTAGGGCATCCGTAAACATGGCATCCATAGTTGCCGATTTTCTCTCCCGCAAGGAGAATGCAAAATCATTATCAAAAGCTCCAGCATAATGCAGTTTAGCAGTTGCGGGAGAAGGCTTTATATCTTCCGGGATAGAATTATAAGCCCTCATGAACCTACTCGAGAACTCATGGACAGACTCAAAACCCCCTTTCTTAAGACCGTTATACTGATATAGAAGCTACAGGGGATTCAGTTTATCATCCCATCTATCCAAAAATGCATTCTGAAAAGCCTGAAAATTCACAATAGACCCAGGTGGAAGGTCCTTAAACCACTTTTTTGCCTCCCTAGACAAACTTTCGGCAAATAACCGCATTTTGACATCAGGATAGTCTACTTCCTCCAAGTCAATGAAGTATTCAAACTTGGCAACATGTTGTTTTGCGGTTATATCCCCTTCCCCATCAAACAAAGATATTCTCTGAGAAAATTTTGGGGGAGGTCGTGCAACACAGCAGGGAGACGCAAAGGGGCAAATCTAGCAGCCATTGGTCTAGGTGGGTTCACAGGGACTGCAGTACTTTGAGAATGCTCGGAGGTGGTTGTTTTAGCTTTAGGGGTTTGTCGTAAGTCTTTCCAGAGGGAATCTAACAAATAGGACTCTAGCTCACCAGGATTGGGCTTAATATTTTTGAGGTCGGATTCAGACCTGGCTCTCAACCTACAAGGATTGGACTCAGCATTTTTTAGGTTGGGTTCAGATTTAGTTCTAAATGGCATCTACGCAGTATTGCTTTCCCATGCGGGATTAATATGAGACTGTGGTGGTGATGATGGGTCGAACAAAGGAAAATCTACCTTCTCTTTATTCCTTCTTTTAAACAATTTTTCTGGATTCTCAAAACTTTTCAAAATTTCGGTATCAGAGTTACCTCGTGTGTGTCTTCTAGAAGCCAGAATGTTGTTCTTGAACTCTGAAGCAATTTCACAGTGAAGTCGCCAGGGCAAATACGCAACCTTCTTTTCTTTTCGAAATTCCTGTTTGCCCACAGAAACCTCTATCGATCTTTGTCGTTCTCCCGGGGCAGATATGTACTTTCGTCCCCGGCAACGGCGCCAGTTTGTTAGCACTCAGAATGTACCCAGGTTGTGAAAAGGTACACCCCAAGGTAACAGCAAAACCACTTTAGGAAAGATATCGGTATTCTCTTCCAGAGAGGGATCTCAATATGAACTTTATAACTTTGCAAGACTAAATGGTAACAATATTTAAAGGTTTATTTATTTGGTTGAAACAATCACATATCCATTGGGCAACGGAGTCATATACATATAAAAGGATCCCCAAAATGCATACACAGGATTTTTCAAAGGCAAGATAATCACATAATTGCAGTCATTTCATTTGTCAAGGTGAAATAGAAGAGGCAAGGGAACAGCCCATCAATACAGAGCGTCTAAGACGAATTCCATATCAACTTTAGTAGAAAGAATCATATAATATCTGAAACGATGAATAGAGCATAAGTATATGAATTCTAATCATCAAACACTATGTTCCAGATACGAAAGAAAAACAGAACGGAGTGTTACACAGGAAAAATTACAATCACACAAAGAAAGAAAGCACGGACTGCAACGTCAATGATACATGAATCTCTGAAAAAGAACTCTCATGCATTCATTTTGGTATTAAAAAATAAGACAGATATGTTCTCCACAAATCACTTCATTCGATGGGTTCCAACCCCCATCTCATAAAAAGATACAAATATATAGATTAAACAATAAGTCTGCCTTCAGCGGATCAATAACAGAATGGTCGGCGTAAATTAGAGTTAGTAACTGAATTTCCTACACCACTAGGAAGTTGTTACAACTCCATTCCTAACAGACCACTAAGTACAAATCAGCTAGATAACAAACTTTGCACCATCAGCTCCGAATCTTTGCCCAAACAGCTCCACGTCTTTTGCCCAATCAGCTCCGAATCTTTGCCCCATAAGCTCTTCAGCACCTGACACATGTTCTTAGGAGGGAAGAATATACCTTGTTTTCCCAAACTGGTCTACAGCTTTCCATTGCTCCGAACTTGGGGTGTCACTCTCCATCATCTCCCGAATAGCTACCTCGAGCTCCATATATGCTTCGTAAGATTTCTTGGGCAATCTGGCTCTGATAGCGACGAACTTCTGTAGGATTTCAAAATATTTTGCTAACATGTCTATGATGGTTTGTCCTATCAGGCTCTAGGGATGATTTTAAGAAACCATACTCATTTAAAACTATATAAATGTTGGCGAATATTACCAATTCTTAAAATGACAACTATAAAATGATTGGCGATATTTTTCAAAAAATATTTTAATTTCCAAGAATTTTATAACGTTTATATAATAGTTTGGCAATTTTTAGGGTGAAAAATTTTTACCCCATCAAAATTGGGCGAAACAGGGCTTCAAAAAATGCAAAATGGCGAATCGTTTTTGGCAGAAAAACATGAAAAAATAGCCCACTGGGCTAAAATTCGCCCCTAAAATTATCCCTGTCAGGCTCTTCTCCAAGCTGTTAAATTTCGTGTGGTCCATGCGAGCCTGAACAAGCATGTGGTGATAATGTTCAGGCGGGAGTATCTTGCCTGCTTCGTCCCAGAAGCATGGTAATCCCTCTTCAAACAGCTCTTTGAACTCCTGTCTGAACTTATTTACCTGCGCCCGCAATTCTTCTGACTTATCCAGGACAATCTTCATTAAATGGTGTTTGTTGATAATCTTCTTCACCGATAGCACTATTGAGATTCTGTCCTTTATGCCCATGTCGTGCAGCTTTTGGTGTGTTAGGGAATTCAGGAAATTCAATGAATTTTGGGCTGTAGTGAGGGGCCTTCTTGCCATGTGTTCATTTACCAGTTGCAGTCTTTGTTGGGCCAACTCTGTCACTGTACACAAATCATCAATAAAACTCAAGTAATTCCGGAATTTGGTGATTTCTATGGTCAGGCTATCCCAGATAATGTGTTTCGCCCCCTGAAGAGGGCCTTTCTTGATGCATTTTTCTTTCAATTCATCAATCTTCTTCTGTAATTGGTGCTTCTCCTACAAGATCTGCTTTTTGTTTTCATTTACCTTAGTTAATTCGGCCTTCATCTTTTCATTCTCAGTTTTCAACTCCTTAATTGCTTCCTCCTTCAAACTCACTTGAGACATGGACACCAACAGGTCATCTGCAGAAAAATCAGCTAATGGCTTCTGGATGTTTACAATAGATAGGGCATCACCGGTAGGGGTTTGGCTCATTAGCTCCTCCATTATCTCCTTTTCTTCAGTCTGATCTTTCTTCAACACGGAGATTTGGGATAGCAGCTCCTCCCTTTCGGCTTCCCACCTATTCTTTTCCTCTTGGAGCTCTCCAGCTTTTCCCTTGTATTCCATCATCTCCTGATGGATTTCATCTTTCTCCTCTTGGAGGGCTAGCAATTCAGCTGATTGGACATGTTCTGAGCCTGGCATCTTCAACCTCTTCTTCAAAACCTGGAGCGCATTATCTTTCTCTTCTAGCAACTTTTTTACAGCCTGGGTATTGTCTGAGCTAGCAAGGTCTGCTTGTAGTTTTCTTACTTGAATAACATTTGCCTTATTTTCCACTTTCTCATGCTTTAACTGGACTTCAAATTTGTCTACCAACACCTGTAATTTGTTTATCCTCACCATGGCCTGCAATAAATCTGAGTAGAGGATGTCGCTCGTTTGTTTATGCAGCTGAATTTTGTCAGGGGTACTGATTTTGTCCAGCCTAACTTCTATTTCATACATCCTTTTATCATTCACTATGGCCATCTTAAAAGTGTTTTTCTCAGCATCCCTAGCCAAAACTAGAGACGTTTTGGAACTGCACAAGTTTCTTACCCTCGGTAGCAGACTTCTCATTTCCTTCAGGGACTGCTTTCTCTTTTCCATGTACCTGCTCTTGAGCTTTTCTTTGGACTTAAACAAGGGGCTGGAATCTGGGCTATCTACATCACCTTCTGGACTTTTAAAAGAAACTTGGTTTATCTGTACTGTCTTCCTGGGGACTAGGGAAACTTTTTTGAACACACCCAAAACCTCATCATCTATGATCTTGCTACCCTCGAGTAGCTTTGCTCTTTTACAGGAAGCCTCGTCATCTACTTCCATACTGTCAGCATCGGACAAACTCCTCTTGACTGCACCACTAACACCTTCGGAGATTTGGATTGTTGTACCAGGTGCAGGATGTGTCTCTTCATCGGACTTGGTCTCATCAGTAAACTGCAACAAATTAGCCATCTCTGCTAACCCCTCAACAGCTTGATGCTCAAAGGGTTTATTCCTGTTAGCTTGTTTTCTCAATGAAATTACTTGGTGGGGGTCGTAATTCACACTTGACTCTTTAATGAACTCCATATTTTCCAACAACCTTTCTATAAAAACCAAGGCACCCTTGCTTTTAAAAACGAAGGTGCCAACCTTAACCGGCAATTTGATGTTCGAAGATTTCTTGAAGGCACAAAAATGTTCCTCTTCGGACAACAATCTGTGTCGCATGAATTCCAATGCAAATATTCTAGGGGTCAGAAAGGAAGGTAGCCTATAAGGCTGACCTGTGAAGCCATACATTCTCAACACGGTATCGTCTCTGTACAAAAACCAATCTCCAACCCGCTCTTCTGGCGAAGACTGCATCAAGCTTCTCATTTCATCTAGGACCCGGGGTAATTCTTCATCGAACAGCATTTTGTATATCTCAGACATGATCGAATTGGAAAATCCGATCATGGTGATTTGATTAGGTAAATCAGAGGAACATAGGGTACTCAGGAACTTCAACTCTGAGATATTAGAACACAATAGCATATTAAGCAAATAAGTCTGGAACCTGAAAAACCGGACCTTGGGGAACTCGCTTAGCTGAAGGTGAATTGACTCAGCCAGGTATTCGTCTAAACTAAAAACCAGGGTTGACTGGGACTCAGAAATAGAGGAATTCATTCTCAACAAAAATCCGAGAACGACCTCGCCCACATGACAATCCTCATCTAGACCTAGTACTTGACATACCAAAGAAATGACCAATTGAACTTCACTTTTGAACATATGCACAAGGTAGGGTATGGATACACCATCTACAGACTGACCATCGTTTAACATGCTCGATAAGAACTTACAACGGGTTTCATCTTCGGACTTCTTATACAACTCGACCAGGATTGACTCATTTATAACTTCACGGCTGTCTGGGTAATTTTTCGGCAAAATAAGGACTTCTTGAATGACCGCAGCGTCAACTCTACATAATACTTTGGACGCAGACTAACTAACAATAACTCTTTGAGACGAAGAATAATTTAAGGCACACCATTCTGTGAATTCTGGAAAGTGGAGGGTTTGCTCAATGGTGAAATAGTACAGGGAAGACCTGCACACATTCAGCACATCGTTCCCCTGTGAGTGGTGGTACCACAACCTTTCTTTACTATCAGACACGCTCCCCACAAAGAGGAAGGGGTCGCAAACATTCCTATCTCTATCAATCAGGAACTCTTCCTTATCGTCTACAACTTGACCCGACACCTGAACCTCTTTTCTCCGGTCCATTACTGAATTTCACACTGGTAACTTGTAGGAGGAATTACAGAATTACTGGGCTTCAGTGTTACCTAGTTTACTGTGGCGGTGTGTGCTCGAAGCGTGCCTGCGCTTGCTGAATAGGAGCCGAAAACTGATAGATGGAAGCTTCCAGATAGGCCGGTCCTTTTCAGTGGTCCCGAGTGAATAAAATAACAATGATCAAGGTCAACCCTTCGCTTTTATAAGCCTTTTTATTCCCGGAGCCTATCATCATTCGCCACGTGGAAGATCATTTACTCTCCGCAACTACCACTTACTATCCACCGTGTATCTTTCTTCTCCGGATCCATTACCCACCGTTGATCTGATCCTTCGCAACCTTCTGGCTCTCGGATCGCGCGCCACGTATCCTTTTCCATCGGGCATCCTGGCGATAAACACCGTACAAGTCTCCGCCCCGGAATCGCTCATGACCGTAGATGAAACGTGCCTTCATCCTCCACCATTGGATCAAATGCCACATCCCACATTTCGCTGAGCCTTTTGACTTTAACGATCGTGAAACTCTGAGTCCCAGACTCACCCTCATCCATCGATCTGATACATCTTTACAGGTGGGCCATTGGATCATGTGGCGCCCACCAAATTCCGCTGGGCTCCTTCGCTTTAACCATCGAGCAAGTTTGATCAGCAGAATTGCTCCTAACCATCGATGCGATATGTCTTTAATCGCGCACCATCGGATCATCATCCACGTACCCAATTCCACTGGGCAATTCGAGGCTATCCACTATGCAAGTTCGACCTCCGGAATCCTTAATAGCCGTTGATCCACTCCGCTGCTGATCCTCGGCCATCCGATTATCCGACACATACCCATTCCGCTGGACGCCTCGGGGCTTATCCCTCGTGCGATTTCACTCCACGAACTCCATAATGGCCGTCGATCTGTTCTGCCTCTGATCTTCAGCCATCGGATCAACCACTACATACCCACTCCACCGGATGCCTTGAGCTTATATGCCACGCGGCTTCTGGTTTACAAAATCAATCACATCCATTGATGTGATGCGATTCTGTCCCCCACCGTCGGATCGAGTGGATTATTCATGATTCCGCCAGCTTCCCTTCCCTTAACTGACACGTGCTTTCACAGGGCAGATCTATCATGGACCATGGATCTGCTTGGGACCACTTCACAACCTTTGATCTGTGCAGCGGGTTAAAGGCTCGAACTTCTCTTATCCCCCTCGCATGTTTTGAAGGGCAGAGGGAGCATTAGCCACTGATTTTCTTCTTTCCATCTTCGCGGCCTAGGATCTTTGGCAACCTGATCGACATTTAGACCTTCATCATACTCATATACTATATCCTTTGACCAAAGTGCTCGAAAGACATATTTTTTCTCCACCATGGTTTCATTCTCCTTGGTCAAATAGATGTGTTAATAAAAGCAGTCTATGTCGTCCAGAGGTTTCGACATTAAATTTTGCTGAGGACAACTATTGTAGTTGCAAACATGAATCATGCTGGGTTTTATAATGTCTTAAATAATTCACCTAATACTCAATTATCGATCGAGGTTGGTAAACTTAGAATTGACACAAAGTATATGTGAAGATAGAGGGGTTCCTAGGGTGTCGTGAAAATATTTTAACAAAGAAAAGATCGAAAGATCTTTCAAAATAAAAAACCAAGTCAAACTCCTAGAAATTCAACTATTAAGGTCATTAAACCAAAACAGAGTATTAGACTAGAGCAGTATCAACCTATACTACTCTATGCTATAAACAAATACTGAAAGGTAAAGATATAAACAATACTACTCTAAGAAAGTAAACTACTTATTAATTAACTATTCCACTTCTTAATCTAAGAATTAGAGAGCTTCATAAACAACTTTAGAAACTGACTATACAAGGAATTATAATATTGGAAACAAGGCTATAACACTGGATATATTTGAAGGGTTTCAACAATTAAACTATACATGCAACTAACGAATGTACATGGCAATTAAACTAAACTATCTAGTTCCACTCCCCTTGGGGGTTTTGAGGATATGCATTCATTGTGTTCGGAACTAGAGAAGGAGTATGTCAAAATGGCTTTCAAAAGAAGTAAAGAACCTAAATGGGATTAAATATAACTTAACTTCTACAAATATGTGCAAACTAAGGAAGCTTAAATTACAGGTGATGGTAAACATGGTGATCTATTCCATAAGCAAATGAATCTTAACTAAGAAATATATTATGAACACCTAATCTATTAAAAGACAATATTATTTTTAATTATTACTTCTATAAATAAACAATTCTTATCTGAAACAGATGTGAGGAAAAATCCTAACTTATAAACAAGTAAAAACCTTAATGACAGAACCAAGTAGAAAACTTAATTAAGAAGCAAGTAGAAAACTTAATAAAGAAAACTTGATTAAGAAAGCAAATAGAAAAATTCATAAAGAAAACTTTATTAAGAAGGCTAATCTAAACACAAAGATAAACTAGACACGAGAAGATCAGAAACAAAAGAAACATAACAAAGCATAATTCAAAGCATACTAAGGTAAGAAGAGGTGGGAGATGAGGATGGAACTTGATAAATACTTGAATAATCTAATATAAGGTCCTAATGATAAATATAATCAGTATCTAATTACCAAAACAAAACATAATTTGAAAGCTAAAGAAACAGAACTTCAAAACAGGTTTAAAACAAAATGGGAATATTGAAGGCTGAACAAAGGACTAGATAATAGACTGAACGGATGGTTTGAATAACAGGTAAAACAGGCAGTCTGTATGACAGTCTGTACACAGCAAACATTGGAAAATGGTCTCAATGATCTAATTATCAACTGATTTTGTGCACATGCAAACAAGATGCAGAAAGGACAGTAAGTAAACTTATTCAATAATCAAACTGTTAGATTTTTATCATTTAAGCTAGCATTATATTAGGATCTTTAACTCAGAGAATAACAAGCACAGCAATCAAACACAAGAGACAATGAACACAATGTTTTTTCTCGGGGAAACCATAAATGGAGAAAACCCCAAAACTTCCTCAGAGATAGAATCAGCACCAAAAGTAAAACCCCAAAATAGTAAGATGATCTCTCGACAGCAGTAGCCTCTTTCTTTCTAGCCCCAACAACTTCTTCTTCCTCAACTATGCACTACAATTGAGTGTGAGTAAGTGTGTGATAAATAGAGAGGCTCACTCTCTATTTATACTAATTCCTGACTTGACAATAACTCACTAGGGCCGAATTCTCTAGGAGAGTCTAATAACCCTAGGGCCCCGTAATTGTGGGAACTTTAACCCTTGAACAATAGGAGGGTTACCCACAATGACTTGACATGACTTGTTTACATTATTGAATCTCCTGATAGGAACATCGAGGCTTGACATGACTCAAATACATTATAGATACTTCCCAAAATAAACATCGGGGTACAAAGCATAACATATACAGGTGAATACATTCCGAAGTTACAAATACATCAACACTCCCTCTTAACTAGGAAGGTATTATCTTGACACAATTTATCAACACGGGTCTTCTTCTCTATATCATCTGGATCATCAATGAGTTCTCTTCATCTTCATCTTCAAGTCATCTTCATCTTCAAGTTATCTTCATCTTCAAGTCATCTTCATCTTGATCTGGATCATCACTCGATCTGGATCACCATCACTGGATCTGGATCATCATCACTGGATCTGGATCATCACTCGATCTAGATCATCATTGGGTCATCATCACGGGTGTTATCTCTTGATTATTCTCGTCATAAGAAGTTCTACATAGCCAGGCCTTTTTCTTGTTGGATGTACATCTATAGAGCCAGTCCTTTTCATACTAAATGTATCATCACAGAGCTAGTCCTTTTTCATACTAGATGTGGCATCTACATAGAGCCAATCCTTTTTCATACCGGATGTGTCTTCACAGAGCTAGTCCTTTTTCATACTATATGTGGGATCTACATAGAGCTAGTCCTTTTTCATACTAGATGTGTCTTCACAGAGCCAGCCCTTTTTCATGCTGGATATGGGATCTACACAGAGCTAGTCCTTTTTCATACTAGATGTGTCTTCATAGAGCCATCCCTTCTTCATGCTGGATGTGGGATCTACACAAAGCTAGTCCTTTTTCATACTAGATGTGTCTTCACAGAGCCAGCCCTTTTTCATGCTGGATGTGGGATCTACATAGAGCTAGTCCTTTTTGATACTACATGTGTCTTCACAGAACCAGCCCTTTTTCATGTTGGATGTGGCATCATCACATACATCTAACAATGGAAGGAACCAATCCTCTCACCATGTCACAGCTCTTACATTTGACCATGGAAGGAACCAATCCTCTCACCATGTTAGAAGGGCACAACACTTACATCTGACCATGGAAGGAACCAATCCTCTCACCATGTCAGAAAGGCACATCACGGACTCATCACTTCCTCTTGGGAGGAATCTGGATCTGGAGAACACCAAGCTTCTCCCTGAAGTACTCAAACTTCACTCTGGCCAATGGCTTCATCAACACATTAGCTATATGTTCATCTGTCACAACATACTAAAGCTTCAATGATCCTCTCTGCACCATATCCCTGATATAGTGATACTTGATCTCTATATGCTTCGACTTGTCATGGAACACCGGGTTCTCTGAAAACTTCACACAACGATGGTTGTCGCAATATATACAAGTAGCATCTAACTAGAGATAAAATAGATCAAACAGTAGCCTCCTCATCCATACTACCTCACAACTAGCTGAACAGGCTGTGACATACTCTACTTCAGTTATACTCAGTGCCACACAGGATTGCTTCCTGTTAAACCAAGAGATCACTCTTGATCCCATACTGAAGCAGCACCCTGAAGTGCTCTTCCTATCAATGGCACTGCCTACCCAATTTGAATCAACATAACCCTCCAGGTTAATCTTCTAATCAACCTTATACTTGAGCCCATAATCAAATGTACCCTTCAGGTACCTCAGAATATGCTTTGCAGCAATTAAGTGAACATGTCTCGGATCGTCGGGAACTGGCTCAAGGTGTTCACAGCAAAGCAAATATTTGGTCTCGTATTCATCAGGTACATCAAGGACCCAATCATCTGACGATACATCATGGCATCAACCGACTCAGATGAAGCATCATTCAATAGCTTCAAGTTCGATGCCATAGGTTTGGTTATGGCCTTGCATTCCATCATCCCAAATCTCTTCAGGATCTCTAGTGCATACTTCCCTTGTCCGAGGAAGACTCCATCTGTATTCTGCCACACTTCCATGCCTAGAAAACAATGCATCATTCCCAAGTCCTTCATTTCGAACTCGACAGCAAGCTTTCTCTTCGTATCAGTAATCAATCCATCCATACCTATTACAAACAGATCATCTACATATCATAGGAGTATCACTAGATTGCCTTCTTCAACCTTGTAGTAGAGGTTGGAATCTGCTTTACTTTTGGTAAATCCCAAACTAGATAGAAAACCATCAATTCTACTGTACCATGTCCTGGGTGCCTGTTTCAAACCATACAGGGATTTCTTCAATTTACACACATGAGTCTCCCTGTCATGTGTCTCAAAACTGAGTGGCTGCTCCACATACACTTCCTCTTCCACTACACCATTCAAGAAATCAATCTTGACATCCATCTGGTGCATCTTCCATTTCATCACTGCAGCCAGAGAAATTACTGATCTAATGGAAGTGTATCTGTCTACAGGTGCAAAATTTTATTCATAATATATTCCTTCTTTCTGGGACAAGCCACGAGCCACGAATCTTGCTTTATATTTTTCTATGTTTCCATCTGCAACATGCTTGATCTTGTAGATCCATTTGGAAGTCACCACAGACTTCCACTCAGGTCTTGGGACAACATCCCAAACATCATTCTTCATGATCAATTGGTACTCTTCGATTATAGCATCCTTCTATTCTTTATTTTCTGTCACTTCTTCATATTTGGAAGGTTCTTTATCAATGAAATCACATAATAAGGCTACATAACTGGAACAGGACCTGGTTCTTTTCCTTTCTTTGTGTGATTCTTCTAGAGCCCCATATATTTCTGCACCTTGGATAGCTTCTCGTACCCAAGCAGGTTTCCTCTTGTGAGGATTCTTTTCCTGAGGTGGATCTACAGGTTCTTGAGGTTCTTCTATTTCTCGATATTCTTCTTGATATTCTTCATTCATGGTTGTGTCATGAATTCTGGGTGCTTCTGTTTCTTCAAGTTCTTCAACAGGTTTCTTTCTGGATTTGTTGTAAGCCGAGTCTTCGTCAAATGTTACATCCCTGTTGATGTCAATCTTCTTGAATCCTGGGAAGTATATTCTATAAGCCTTCTATATTTCAGAGTATCCCACAAATATACCCTTCCTTCCTGAAGGATCTAACTTTGTCCTCTTTTCTTTCCGAATGTGTATGTACACTGGACAGCCGAATATTCTAAGATGGCTGACTTATGGTTTCTTTCTGGAAAAGACTTCTTTAGGTGTCTTATTCTCAAGTACTCTATGTGGAGTACGATTCTGTACATACACCACTGTTCTGGCAACTTCTGCCCATAGATGCATGGGAATATCTTGATCATGAAGCATATCCCTTGCATCTTCCATGATCGTTCGATTCTTCCTTCCTGCAAATCCATTCTGTTGTGGATTATATGGAGTGGTTAACTCCCTCTTAATCCCTGGATCTTTGCATAAGTATTTGAATTCATTCGATGTGAATTCTCTGCCATTATCTGATCGAAAAATATTGATTTTCTTTTCTCTGTGGTTCTTGATCAAGGCTTTGAATTCCTTGAACTTTCTGAATACTTCATCTTTGTTCTTCATAAAGTATATCCATGTCTTCCTAGAAAAATTATCAATGAAAGAAACATAGTAAACATACCCGCTTAATGAACTGGATGACATCAGACCGCATACATCAGAGTGGATGATTTCCAAGATTCATTTTGCCTTGCTCTCGCTACTTGGAAATGTCTTCTTTGTTTTCTTTCCTTTTGCACATCCTTTGCAGACACCATCATGTTTTATTTGCATTTATGGAAGACCTTCAATAGGTTTGCTTGCAAGTGGTAGTGCTCTGTAATGCACATGTGCAAACCTTCTATGCCAAAGTTCATTTGGTTCTACTGAGTCATGAACCAAAGCTTATTCTGGTTGGCCCTTCAATTTGTATAGACCTCCTTCTTGTTCCCCAATCACTATTGCATCATCAAAAGTATTTCCCTTTGGCCACATAAGAACTTGGCCATCTACAAAAGCAACCCTCATTCCTTTTGCATCCAATGCAGATATGGAGAGTAGGTTCTTCTTTAGTCCTGGTACAAACAATACATTTTTAATCTTCATAGACTTTCCATATTCTAGCTTATAGGAGGATTCACCACTACCTTTTATTGGATACTGGTAGTCATCCCCAAGTTTCACCTTGTGAGGTGACTCATGTTCAGATAGTTTCACAAATGATTCTTTGAATCCCATCATATTTTTGGAAGCGCCACTGTCTATAAGCCAATCATTTCTTCCATGTGAGATAGTTCCCGTGAGAGTGGATATCAGCACATATTCTTCATCACTTGAAGAATCATCACTTTCTTGTCTGATTCTCTTTGTGGAAGGTTCATCATCCTCTGCAGCATGAGCATGATGTCTTCTCTTGTTTCCCTTTTTCTTGTGAGATTTCCCTTTGTTAGGGAATTATTTGGATATGTGTCCTTTCTCATCACATGTGTAACATCTAATAGTAGATAGATCTCTTCTAGAGTGTGAATTCTTACCTTTGGAGTGATGATGGTCCCTTTTGGTTTTCTTGGTGTGGACTGTGAGAGCTTGATATTCACTTCCCATATTCTCTTCTCGAGCTGCTATCAGGGCTTCTTCTTGGCATAGATCCCTTGAATGAAAGAGTCCCATGCCCTAGGAAGACCATTCAAGGTGGTCATCACAATCTCTGCATTCTCCACTTCTTCATATACTGCTTCCAGTTGTTCCTTGATCTGAGAGACCCTTGTAAATTAATACTGGATGGTCTCTACATTCTGGATCTTTACATTCTTCAGTTGGTTTCTCAGAGTCATCTTTCGTTTTATGTTCTTCCCTTCAAACAGTTTGGTCAAGGCATCAAACATAGCTTTAGGATTATTTAGGGAGGACACCTATGGTATAAGGTGGTCCTTGATTGAATCAGCAATAATCCTCTTAGCCATGACCAATTTCTTCTTGTGTAAGGCCTTAGCAGCCATCTCCCTCTAGAAATAGAACCTCCTCATTAATATAGGAGTCCAAGTCATTTTCTTCTAGGACCAGGGAGATCCTATACTTCTAGGATCAGAATTTATTAGCTCCCTCAATCTTTTCATCAAGCTTCGTATGATGAGACATCTTAACTAAGAACCTCAAATGGAAATACAAAAGATTTATATCTTACCAGGTCAAGATGTCGGATCTGAATCTGGAGCTGAATTTCTGCAGTGTTGGTTCAGGAGTAGATTAGGGTTTGACTTTCCCGAAGTTCTGTCCAACCAAAAACTTTGATCTTGATATCTAAAATTCGATTTTGAGGAGGAGATAAATCCAAGCCTGGGCTCACTCAGAAATTCCACTTCTATGGAAATCCCTAATTTCATGCAGCAGTGTCGGGTCAAAAACTGAAAATGCTCAGAATCAGATTCTGCTTCGACAAAAAGATGCGCCATGGAGAGGAGAGTCAACCCAACCTTCTTTTGCTGAAAATATGTGGAGAGAGATCCAAAAAGTAGGAAGCCATAGTTTCCGCAGCTGCACGGTGTCTTCTTCTCAGGTTAGCTCTGATACCATGTTAGATTTTTATCATTTAAGCTAGCATTATATTAGGATCTTTAACTCAGAGAATAACAAGCATAGCAATCAAACACAAGAGACAATGAACACAATGTTTTTTCTCAGGGAAACCAGAAATGGAGAAAACCCTGCAACTTCCTCGGAGATAGAATCAGCACCAAAAGTAAAACCCCAAAACAGTAAGATGATCTCCCGACAACAGTAGCCTCTTTCTTTCTAGCCCCAACAACTTCTTCTTCCTCAGCTATGTTCTACAACTGAGTGTGAGTAAGTGTGTGATAAATAGACAGGCTCACTCTCTATTTATACTAATTCCCGACTTGACAATAACTCACTAGGGCCAACTTCTCTAGGAGAGTCTAATAACCCTAGGGCCCCGCAACTGCGGGGACTTTAACCCTTGAACAATAGGAGGGTTACCCACAATGAATTGACATGACTTGTTTACATTATTGAATCTCCTGATAGGAACATCAAGGCATGACATGACTCAAATACATTACAGATACTTCCTGAAATAAACATCGGGGTACAAGACATAACATATACAGGTGAGTACATTCTGAAGTTACAAATACATCAACACAAACTAACAATGAAAAGACTTATACTAATTCATGATTATAAAGAAAATGTTGTCTATTGCATTATAAAACAAATGAAATTTTAACCAAAGTAAACCTATAACAAAGCAAGAGTTAACAAAAATAAATCTACTGTAAATTAAATCTAAGATATACAGCAATTCAAATCTATGCACTATCAATATAAAATTGAACAACAAACTATAAAAAGACTGGAAAGGAAACTAAATATGCGTGCAACCAGTTATCTAATTCTGGAAATGAAACTGTATTGACTGCAAAGTAATACTCACAACAAAACACATGCTACAGGAGATGATAAAACAAATGATTACAGGAAACTAAATTGCATAAACAAAATGGAAATGAAACTATACTAACTGCAAGAAAGGAATGATGAAAATACACACGGAAATGGAGACCGCTGGTTGTTAAGGGGCCCTCTCAGCAATCAAGGTTGTGCTTCAATCACTCACAAAGATAGGAACATAGATGAATAGCAGAAATATGACCTATATTAAAATTCAGAATAGTATTACAGATTTTATCCTAACTTCGACTGATTAACATGCTAGCTAACTATGCTCTCACTTGGAGGCCAGTATATATAGAATTTACAAGGATGAGCAGGTCAATCCTTTTAGTGGTCGACCGCTGCTAAAATAGTCAACCATTATTACAACAAAAATCCATATGCCAACACATAATCATTCTCCTGCTCCTTCGTGCGGCAGTTCTACTCAAGCGGGCTGCGGCAAAGTGTTTCTTGCTTACATGGGGCATGATTCATGGTGTCGAACGGATGAGGTAGGATGGTAAGCCTTCTAGATCAAGGATCATCCAGTCATCGAAGATGTGGGAAAAAAAGAAACTAAAAACCATTCTACACTTTAACATTTGGGAAGATGCAAACAAACAATTTGCGGTTTGATGCGCGTTTGAACGGTGAGTTGGATGTGATCTGCACACATCTAACGTGGGTGCATGTCCAATATTAGCTCACACAAAGACTATAACCTACAAAACAATTTCATATATCAAACAATCTTCCAAATAGCATCGAATTGATTAATAAAAATCACAAAATAATAAGAATAAACCAGAATTTGCATAAATCCCAAATGTATTCATACATGAGGTTGATGATAAGTTGTATGACAGGAATATGTCAAAAAGGTGACAAAATAGATGTCGAAAGAGTAATTTACCATTCGAAAATAGTAACAAAATTGGGATCAACATTCCCCCAAACTAGAGAGATTTCAGGACCCACTGAGCAAAACAAAGATGAGTCAAGAAGAAGGTTGAGTTGCGTTAGAAGATGCCTTCGACTTGGCAGATGAAATAGGGGATTTAAACTTCAATTTCTTGGCCTAATATTTTAAAACAACACACCTCTCCTGTTGAGAGTTATGTGATGAATTGATAGCCTTGTTGAGGTCTTCAACAGCCTTAACTTGCAGACACAAATCCTTATTCTCTTATCGAAGTTATGCAATTAACTTGGTGTATTCTTCATTCTGACTCGCTGACTTTGCCAATTCTTGAGTTAATTGGCCTACTGTTGGCTGATTAGGAGTGGATGGTTCTATAGGATACTTTGGGTCTAGAGGCAAACTCAATTCCTTGGATGGTATCTCTAGGTCAACAGAGGGAATTTGTATTTTAGGACTCATGCCCTGAGAAGGTGTAGGGACAGTCTCACGAGCAGCATCTTTGAACAATTCGGCCGAGACACTAGCCAATGTGTATAGAGGTGAGTATGGGTCAGGTTTATCTTCTTAGGCCATGCTATCTAGCTGACTGAACTGAATATCGGGTTGAACCATGGTCTGGACGATGGGTCGAACAATGGACTAGGAAAACTTCACCTTTTGGTCCCTAGTACGAATTCGTGGAAAAGGTAAAAATTTAGCAGACACGGGATTAACAGGGGTAGAATGGGCAGATGGGCTTGCTTCTGATGTATCTTCATCGATGTGCATGATGTTGGGGCTTTTCTTCTCTGCGGATGGGGTTTAACTAGATTCACGATTATGGAGATGCCTACGGCATTTTTGAATATTGAGGTGAGGTTTAAGGACTTTGAACACAAAAGTATCCCAAGTCTAATTCCTCATTTTGAGCTGATCCAAGATTGGGAGCTTGATTAGGCTATGGTGATACAAAATGCCCCTAGGATTAATGGTATTCTTCCTAACTTTTCCTAACATTTTCTCCAATCATTTTAGAAAATAGAATGGAAAATTGAGAAACTGTTGATTAACAAAATGCGCTAGTAAACGAAGATGGAAAGTTTTGAATACACTGAACTTACCCTCGCAGGTGATAAGGCGAATGATGATGAACAGAGGGTTAAGGTATTCAGGATTAATACATTCTCGATGGAATCCTTTGGCACCTGCAACATCCTGGAACTCTGGCTTGAGAGAGAAGTTGTGGGATGACCGAGGTAGAAACCAATGTTTGTGCCAACGAGTGCCTTCTCTTAGGATCTTATTCGCGAGGGCGATAGTCTCCTCAGTTACCTAGAAAATGAGATGACCAACCCTAGCCAACTTACCTTCAAAACCCATTGCAAAAAGAAGCAAAATTTATTCGTCACACCCCTGCAAAAGGTGAAGAAATGGGTTCCATCTATCTCGAAAGAAAATCTCCCTACATTCCGAAAAATAAGGCATTTGGAATAGATCCTAATAATTTTCGGGCTCAAGATGGTTCGGCAATTTTTAGACAGAGTCAAGGATGCAAGGTTTGCAGAGGGTGCAAGAATATGGTAACTAAAACGACTCTGCAGGGACAACGGTAAGTGAGGGCGGGAGAATGGAAAGAAAATCACAAGAAGGTGAGTTTAAAACGTGCTCCATACGAGCGATTGAATGATCACGGCAGACACTTGGCACATTTAGATGATCGTGCCATCATGGTGAATCTTGAATCATGTTCCATCAAAGGATGCATGCATTAATGAGTTTGTAAGGTTTTGATCAGTTCAACCATGTCCAAAGTAAAAATTTGGACAGGTTGAACATATTAATCAATACGATTTCATAAACCACATTCACAACCATAATAACTTGAATTAACACGAGGATCGATCACTTGATGGTTTATGCATGGAATTAGATAATAGGATAAGTGTAATGGTAGTATAATGATGACTGAAAAGTTCCTAAGGTCATATCACATCCATATGGGGTTTAAACAAGATCATATCATGTCAAAATTGTACAAAATCATAAGTCGAGATTAGTCTTAATAAAGTCATAATGCTCTTATAAGCATGTAGATGTGACTTGATGATTATGGGTATAGGTCAGCTAACTTAACTTTTTTCCCAAAAACAAAATTAAGCTAACACCATATTACACTTAACCATTAGTGCTATAATGTCACAGTTTTTATTCAAATCGTCATTTTGGCATTCCATTCGGACCAGCATCCAACCCTTCGTATGGATTTTTTTGTAAAAATATGCTTCGATGAATCGAGTTGCTGCTAATTATCGTGAAAACACTTGTCATTTGTCAGAGATAAATGATCCTTTTATAAATAGCCAGAAAAATAAAGAAAATATAATCTCCCCCCCAAACCAAAAATATGGCGTGTCCTCAAGCCATGCGGGAAAAACTAAGTAATTTCAAAATAGTTTAATACAAAGTTCTATCATGTTGTTATAATTTTTGCAAGAAAAATGAAAACTTAACTAATAAATGGAAATGATTCAGATATGTGCATTCATCAAAAAAATAACAGTGCTTAGGAAAACCTGGTGAATAATGATAGTATAACTCGAAAAATGCCATAGGAAAAGCTAGTCATCCCTACCTCATTGTATGGATTTCTTGTCATTCTCAAGAATATTTTGAGTTTACCCTATGAAGTTTGCGATATTTTATAGCTATGGGTCCCATTTCTAGGATAATCATATCCTAGGTATTGGTTGAATTAGATGGTTGGGTCCAAGCCCAACTTATAGCCATTCTCTAATGANATATATATATATATATATATATATATATATATATATAGAGAGAGAGAGAGAGAGAGAGAGAGAGAATCATTTTCAATGAACCATGTGCACAGTGGTGCATTAACCAGATCTCTTTTACCCAATATTGCCCCGTTGCCAGCAGGCCTATTCAGTACCCCGACGGGTTTATCTTGGTACCATCCAAGCATATCCCTGCTGCTAGGAGGCATGTTCAGTATCCTAACGGGTTTACTTGCATTTACCGAGCTCCCTTGTTTTAAGATGTTACTTAGCATTGACCCGCTGCCAGCAGGCCTGTCCAGTACCCCAACGGGTTTGCCTCATATAATGATTTTAAATATATGGAAGACGATTGGTACTAGAGCGTGTTAAGCCTACTAAACACATAATTCAACTTTCTAGAGAAAACCTTATAAGTAACTTTTATAATGGCCAAAACCGTAGATCATGTCAAAAGAGAATAACTTAAATCTATCCCTTGACCTCTCAGTCTATCTCCTTCATCAAAAATCAATAATGTTCCCCACAAGAAGAAAATCCACTTACTCTCGGGTTACCACAAAAATGATTAAGAGACAAGCTTTGATAATAAGTATAGGATGAACTAGTAGTCCATAGGTGTAAGATGAGAATCTGAAGAAAAAAATTTGAGTAGGTCTTTCAAGCAAATTTTCTCATAAATCAGAAATGTACATGTCTGAATCAAAATACCATATATAAAATCATAACAAATCATAGAGAAAATGATCTACAGAGAATTCTTTTAATTTTCACTATAAACTTCAATTTTCGAAAGTACCCACAAAGAGTTAAGATACATTATGAGTCTTTTAGTGCACTTCCATTTTCAAATAATACCTCATGAGATGCTTATAGAGATAAAGTATTTGTAATCAACTGCAAAATCACTTGTTAGATGATTCATATTTATTCATAACAAAAGCATCTATAAAATTCATAAGAATGAGAAAAAGGAAAAGAGTTTTTTTGCTTTAATTGACAAAATTGCAATAGATGATCATGGGAATGAAACCTCGATATAAATGCAGTTAATTTGTTAAAAATGACTCTTATCTATTCAGGTGAACACAAACATATTTACATATATACAAGTAATGACAACCCAAAATAACTTTAAGGATCAGGAGGAGGAGGAATGATTTCCTCTTCAACCAGTTCCATATCCTTCTGTTGCAAGCCATTTTGTACAAAATCCTGTTTAGATATTGGTTGGTGGTAAAGTCTAAATCTGTGTCCATTTACTACAAAGGAAATTTGTGAACCATCAATTGTCTTAATTTATACTGACCCATTATCGAAAGCTATAACTACTTCATATGGAACCATCCAACGAGTAGTTAATTTTCCTTTTAAATTTTTGTACCTTGAGTCGAATAGTAATGCCCAATCCCCAATTTCTTTTTCTTAATGAATTTATCATGCCATTTCTTCTGTTGATTATGTATTAACATTTTTCTTTGGATTGCATCCTGTCTAATTTCATCTAACTCATTAATATGTAAAACTCGTTGTTTATGTGCCTCGTCCAAATCCATGCCTAACTGTGCGGCCATACGAAAGGTCTTAACTTGGAACTCGATAGGTAAAAGGACTTTCTTGCCATATACTAGCTCATAGGGGGTATGACCAATAGTGTTTCTCCATGTTATCCTATAGGCCCACAAGGCCTCTGGGAGTCTATCTTCCCAATCCTTGTGATGTAGCTGAATAGTTTTAGTTAAGATAGATTACAATACCTTATTGGTTGATTCTACCTAGCCATTGACTTGTGGGTGGTAAGGTGAGGATTTGCAGTGTTGTATACCATATTTCGTGGTAAGCTCTTTCATTAATTTAGAGGTAAATTGAGAACCTTGGTCGATGACTATTTATCTTGGCACACCAAATCGAGTGAATATTTCTTCATATATAAATTCTACCACATATTTCTCTATAGCTCTAAACAAATCTTTAGCTTCTACGAATTTGGTAACGTATTTTGTACAAACCAGGATATACTTCTTCTTGCGGGAAATGGGAGAAATTGGTCCTACAAAATCAAGATCCCACTTCTCAAAAGGCTCAATCATGACCTGAGGTTGTAAAGGAATCTCATCAGATGATGTAGGTATACCCATTATTTGGCAGCTATCACATCCTTTAACATATCTAGTAGCATCCTTAAAAATGCTTGGCCAGTATTAACCATAATGCAATACTTTGTATGTCGTCTGCTTGTCAAAAAAGTGTCATCCACATGGCCCATCATGGCATGCAAGGAGGATTTTTGTCATCTCATCCTCTCATACACATCGTTTAATAATAAGATCTAGACCAGTGCGAAAGAGGTCATTATCAACCAAGGAATAATTAGAGATCTAGACTATAATGTGGCGTTTCTCATGTGGGGACAAGTGGTTTGGTAATTTCCCAGTTTCTAAATAATTGGCAATGTCTGCAAACCAAGGGGTTTGAATGGACACTGCAAATAAATGTTCGTCGAGAAAAGTATCGTCAACAGGTTTAGCACCCCCATCATGTTGAATACGAGAGAGAAAAACTACTACCAAATTTTCTCTACCAGGTCGATCGACAACAGTGATATTAAATTCTTGTAATAGAAGAAGCCATCGGGTCACTCTACCATTGGTAATTGGTTTATTCATCAAAAATCTAATGGAAGAATGGTCTGTATGCACAAAAACTTCATATCCTGTAATATAATGGCAAAATTTATTAATGGCATAGACTACTGCCAAGAATTCATTTTCAGTGAAAGTGTAATTCAGCACGGCAGGAGCCAAATTCTTGCTGACAAAGTAAATGTCATAATATGCTTGGAATTATTTTTTCCTAGGACTCCTCCTATGGCTGTATCAGAAGCATCTATGGATATATGGAAAGGAAGGGATCAATCAGGACCCATAAGTATTGGTGCCACTGATAATTTAGCTTTTAAGAATTTGAAAGCACTTTGACAAGATTCAGTCCATTGGAATACTACATCCTTTGTAAGCAGCTTAAACATTGGTGCAGCCATTTTAGTGAAATTTTCAATAAAATGACGATAATAGCCTACATGGCCAAGAAATATCCTTACCTCTTTTTGAGTTTTAGGGGAGGGCAGGCCAACAATTACTTATATTTTAGTAGGATCTACCTTGATTCCTTGGGAAGAAACTTGATGCCCCAAAACTATGCCTTATGTTAATAACATTTTTCATTTTTCATGACTAAGGGCTAGGTTTGTTTCTTGGCATCAGGTCAAGAACTTCTCAAGGTTATCAAGGACCTCTTGAAAGGTTTTACCATAGGTTGTAAAATCATTCATATACACCTCTACATAGTCATGTAGAAGATCAGCAAAAATTCCTAGAACTGCACACTGAAAAGTGGCAGGTGCATTACATAAGCCAAATGGAAAAAATCTATAGGAGTATGTTCCCCAAGGGCATGTAAAAGTGGTCTTATCTTGATCCTCGGGTTCTATTAAAATCTGATTGTATCCACTATACCCATCAAGAAAGGAAAAATATTGCTTACCAGATAGAGTATCTAACACTTGATCAATAAAGGGAAAAGGGAAGTAGTCTTTAAGAGTGGCCTTAATTAGCTCTCTGAAATCAACACAAATACACCATTTCCCTGCGAATTTCTTTGGGACTACCACTAGAGGAGACACCCATTTATTATCAGAGATAGGATAGATGAAACCAACATTGAGAAGTTTTTGTAATTTCTCTTTCACTATATCTTTCAAAGCAAGGTTCATCCTCCTCTAAGGCTGCCTTATAGGGGATATACTGGCATCCATGTAAATATGGTGAATACAAGTGTCAGGGTGTATACCTTTCATGTCAGTGTATTCTCATGCAAATCCTCCGTATTGACTTTTAAGGACCTTAAGCAATTGTTGTTGTTGACTCTCGGTTAACCCTGCATTTATGTGTAAAACCTTCCTAGGGCTAACTTCACAAGGCACGGTATAAGACCCTATGTGCTCTTTAATTGCAAAGACACATGGTGTTTCTAAAAATGTTGAGAGAGCCATATTTTCTTGAAACTCATCTCCAAAACTTTGATTGAATTGGGCAAAAGACTAAGGAAAATCTATACAAGTTGTTGAAGAGACAAATTGGTTTAATACATTCTCAGTAGTCTTCTCCTGAAGTGCCCAGGAGTAGTCACTAGGAAAGAAGATATATTCAACATTTTCATCCCCAAAGGGGAAATCTAACCACAACAAGGTTTTTTTTATAGGTTGTGCTGGGGGGTATAAATCCATCTTTTGTGTGGAAAACCCATTAGAAATGGTCATTTCCCCATCCCTACATCCTATAAAGGCGTTGGTGGTAACCAACCTTGGTATTCCAAGTATAATAGGATGTCCTTTAGAAGGATCCTTTGATTCTACTACCATCAAATCAACGGGATATTCCCATAAGGCTAGTGATACATCAATGTCATCTAGAACCCCAGCAGGTTTCACCGTAGTGCGGTCTGCTAGTTCCAGAATTGAGGGGTCAATCAGAGAAATTGTCCCAACTGTAAATCTTCTAAGACTCTAGTGGTAATCATATTAATGGCAGATCCTAAATCAATAAGTGTATTTCCTATGGCAATATTATTTACAATAACAGTCACTATTGGACTTCCTGGTTTTGTATACTTTGCAATTCTAGATTGGTCAGTCATGCATTCAGACATTTCTCCTATAAAATGAATAGTGGGGGGGTATTTTTGTTTCCTTCCTGGTTTCTTAATGCAGAGTTCCTTTATCACTTTATTGTAAATTGGTATATCCTTAATGGCTTGTAATAGAGGGATATTGACACAAACATTTTTTAATTCATTTAAAATGTCGTACTCGGGATGGACTACAGGTTTTTCTATTTCCAAACGTTTTGGAAATGGAGGAATCCTTTGTTCCTGAATGGATTCTTGCTGACGATGGGTATGTACTGGAATTTTTGGCACATCCTGCAAAATGGCATCATTCATGACTTCATTGGGATCTTCTTCGTCATTCTCTTCATGAATGATGACTCATGACTTGGGTCTGTCATCTACAACTCTTCCAAATTGTAATTATATCTGATGTACAGGTATAGTTGAAATAACGTAGGATGGAAGAGTTTGCAACTCAATTCTATTAAGATATTGAGTTGGCTTATTATTCAAGTTAGGTATCAGGTGTGTAGGTAACAATGTAGGTCATGGAGGGTTTGTATTTTGTAAGTGATGAGGTTGTTGTGTAATAAGGGGAACTTGAGGTACAAACCCTAGTAAAAATTGTTGGGTACTGGCTGAGTGCTGAGGATACGGATGATTAGGTGCAAATACAGGTGGTGGTTGGGGGTAGGATTGTCCACTCCACCCCTATGGCCAGTACTGTTGCTAAGTAAAATGAAGAGCAGGAGGATACTATGGTGGCCAATGCTGCCAACTTGTAGTCTTCCACTGTTGAGGTGGTTGGTAGGGTTGGGAATAAGGTGGAGTTTGTGGTGACAAATTATGATATGGTGGCGGGTCCCTTGGTTTCCAACGAGGCCTCCCAGATGTTTCACCAACATCCCCACTCTCATATATGGCTTGTAACCCTGGTAACAATGGGAAATCGTCTGTTGGATGCTCCTCCGTACAGATATGACATAGGGAGATGTTGTTTAATGGGAATTACCATTGGGGATTTTTAGTCTTGCATCTTGGACAGAAAATGCTCATTGCTACACATTATTCCTCTTGCATTTTCTTGGCTTGCAAAGAATCTAGTTGAGAACCCATTTCTCCTATGATATCAGTTTTGAAATTTTCCAACAGGTTCCCTAATTCCATCCTTGTAACTCCTCCTGAAATGGGAGTATTTCCTTTTATATTTCTATTGTAAGGCTCCTAAATATTTTTCCTAACTTTCCCCATTCTTCTAGAGTAATTTCTACATATATCCCCAATTTGTGCAAAAGGTTTATGATAGATATCGTCGGATGCCATGAGATTGAGGTTTTCTACCAGGTCTTCTGAGACCCCTTTAAGGAAGAGTGTTCATACTGCATCTTCTCGAAGGTCATTATGATTAGATTTATGTAATGTATAGATAAATCTTTCGAGATAGTCTTCCAAGATCTCGTCTTCGAGTTGCTATATCTTAAAGATATTGTCTCGAGAGTATCTTGGTTTGCAATACTCTTGGTATTTTCGTAAGAATGTAGTTTTCATATCTTCCCAAGTCTTGATACTAGATTCTCCTAATCCCATGAACCATCTTAAAGCAGAGTCTTCTAGTGTAGTAGGAAAAAAGTTTAATTTATGAGCATCTTGTAGGTAGTTATAAATTATACAGAGGATGTCAAACTCGAACAAAAATGTGTTCGGATCTTCATTAATCTTTCCGTAGAAAGTAGGTAATGAGGAAGGAGGGATGTTCTTCGTATTTATATCTTGTGCAGTGTCTAAAATAAGGAACCCAAAGGTTGTCTCAGTTCGATTTTCTCTTTCTCCTTCATCATTTCTAACCTCGTCATGATCTTCATTCTCTCCCCATCGCTCCATGTAGGTTTGATTCCTAAAGAGTGTGTACCTAAGAGGCTCCTTTCGAGGTGATAACCGGGTGTCCCAATGTTCTTTTTCGGGGGATATCTTCCTATGATCAAATCTTTTTTTTATTAGATTCTATAGGGATGGTAGGTGCTACTATGGAGGTTTCTATCTATGAAATAATTGTATTTGTTGAGCCGCCAAAGAGGGCTTGTACCTGGGCAGGATCAATGAAATCAACAAAGTTAGGATCTCCTACTAATGAGAAAGTTGTATTGTTAAGTTTCTGCACTAGTGGAGGGTTGAGGGTTTCCAAAGGTTGACCATCTTGAATTTCTTCAGCAATGGGATCCTTAGCACTTCCCTCTGGGATTTCTTCACCATCTATGGTTTCTCCTATAAATTCTTTAGGTTTCCAAGTAGAACTACTTCCTATGTGGCTTCTCTAATACGTTTATGTTGAGTTAGTAGTTGGGGTATTTCATCCCCTGTAAAGGTTAGTAGGAATTTGAATGAGGTTTTGAGAATTATCTCTAACGTATCTACCCTTAGACTATCTAGGCCTATTCATGAAAAACTAGACTAAAGAAAAACCTATGCTACTATTACTACTAGATTTGGGGGCACCTGTTATAATAGATGCGCATGTTCTTACCTCTTGTCTTACCGCTCCCCCACTTCCAGCCTATTACTAAACTTCATAAGGGGATTCTAATTATTCTACCTTACTGAAAAACTCCTCGGCAACGACGCCAAAAATGTTGGGTGTTATAATGTCTTAAATAATTCACCTAATATTCAATTATCAATTGAAGTTGGTAAACTTAGGGTTGACACAAAGTATATGCGAAGGTAGAGGGGTTCCTAGGGTGTCGTGGAAATATTTTAACAAAGAAAATATCGAAAGATCTTTCTAAATGAAAAACCAAGTCAAACTCCTAGAAATTCAACTATTAAGGTCATTAAACCAAAACAGAGTGTCAGAATAGAGCAGTATCAACCTATACTACTCTATTCTATAAACAAATACTAAAAGGTAAATATATAAACAATACTACTCTAAGAAAGTAAACTACTTATTAATTAACTATTCCACTTCTTAATCTAAGAATTAGAAAGCTTCATAAACAACTTCAGAAACTGATTATACAAGGAATTATAATATTGGAAACAAGGCTACAACAGTGGATATATTTGAAGGGCTTCAACAATTAAAATATACATGCAACTAACGAATGTACATGACAGTTAAAATAAACTATCTAGTTCCACTCCCCTTGGGGGTTTTGAGGATATGCATTCATTATGATCGAAACTGGAGAAGGAGTAGTGTCAAAATGGATTTCAAAAGAAGTAAAGAAACTAAATGGGATTAAACCTAACTTAACTTCTACAAATATGTGCAAACTAAGGAAGGTCCAATTACAGGTGATGGTAAACATGGTGATCTATTCCATAAGCAAATGACTCTTAACTAATAAATATATTATGAACACCTAATCTATTAAAAGACAAGATTCTTTTTAAAGATTACTTTTATAAATAAACAATTCTTATCTGAAACAGATGTGAGGAAAAATCCTAACTTATAAATAAGCAAAAACCTTAATGAGAGAACCAAGTAGAAAACTTAATAAAGAAGCAAGTAGAAAACTTGATTAAGAAAGAAAATAGAAAACTTAATAAAGAAAACTTGATTAAGAAGGATAATCTAAACATAAAGATATACACAAAGATAAACTAGACTTGAGATATACTTATCAAACGTTAGAACAGTAATAAGTGAGAAGATCAAAAACAAAAGAAACAGAACAAAGCATAATTCAAAGCATACTAAGGTAAGAAGAGGTAGGAGATGAGGATGGAACTTGATAAATACTTGAATAATCTAATCTAAGGTCCTAATGATAAATATAATCAGTATCTAATTACAAAAACAAAACAGAATTTGAAATCTAAAGAAACAGAACTTCAAAACAGGTTTTAAAAAAATGGGAATATTGAAGGTTGAACGAAGGACTAGATAACAGATTGAACGGATGGTCTGAATAACAGGTCGAACAGGCGGTCCGTATGAAAGTCTGTACACAGCAAACAATGGAAAATGGTCTAAATGATGTAATTATCAGCTGATTTTGTGCACATGAAAACAAGATGAATAAAGAACAGTAAGTAAACTTATCAGTAATCAAACTAACAGCGAAAAGAATTATACTAATTCATGATTATACAGAAAATGTTGTCTATTGCATTATAAAACAAATGAAAATGTAACCAAATTAAACCTATAACAAAGCAAGAGTTAATAGAACTAAATCTACTGTAAATTAAATCTAAGATATACAGCAATTCAATTCTATGCAACTATCAATATAAAATTGAACAACAAACTATAAAAAGACTGGAAAGCAAACTAACTATGTGTGCAACCAGTTATCTAATTCTCGAAATGAAACTATATTGACTGCAAAGTAATACTCACAACAAAACACATGCTACAGGAGATGATAACAAACAATTACAGAAAACTAAATTGTATAAACAAATTGGAAATGAAACTATACTAACTACAAGAAAGGAATGACGAAAATACACAAGGAAATGGAGACCGCTGGTTGTTGAGGGACCCTCTCAGTAATCAGGTCTACGCTTCAATCACTCACAGAGACAGGAACATAGATGAACAATAGAAATATGACTTATATTAAAATTCATAACAGTATTACAGAGTTTCTCCTAACGTTGATTTATTAACATGCTATCTAACTATGCTCTCGTTTGGAGGCAGGTACATATACCGTTTACAAGGATGAGCAGGCCGACCCTTTAAGTGGTCGACCACTACTAAAATATTTAACCATTATTACAACAAACATCCATATGCCAACGCATAATCATTCTCCTGCTCCTTCGCATGATGGTTCTACTCACGTGGGCTACGGCATATTGTTTCTTGTTGACATGGGGCATGAGTCATGGTGTCAAATGGAGAAGGTAGGATGGTGAGCCTTCTAGAGCGAGGATCATGGAATCATCGAATGCGTGGGAAACGAAGAAACTAAAAACCGTTCTACACTTTAACATTCAAGAATATTCCAACGAAAAATGCACGGTTTGATCGACGAGTTGAACAGTGAGTTGGATGTGATATGCGCAAATATAGCGTGGGTGCATCTCCAATATCAGCTCGCGCAAAGACTATAACCTATAAAACAATTTCATATATCAAACAATCTTCCAAATATCATCGAATTGATTAATAAAAATCACAAAATAATAAGAATAAACCAGAATTTTCATAATCCCAAATGTATTCATACCTAAGGCTGAATGATAAGTTGTATGACATGAATATGTCAAAAAGGTGACAAAATAGACGTCAAAAGAGTAATTTATCATTTGAAAATAGTAACAAAACTAGGATCAACAAATCCAATTCAGTATGTCTTATCCCAACACATAATTGGGGGGGAATTTAATAAGCAAATCGTCACACTCCAAGAGTTTGACTTAGATTTTCAATCCATCGAGTCAAAAAAGTCACTGGTGTTCGTGGAACTTATCTCAGAGTTACTGAGTGATTAGAGCTTAGTGATAGAATATGAGCCATTCCCCAATGAGCACATTTTCTTAATATCAATCTCTAACCCTTTGTACTAATATATCTTAGTATATCTTCAGACTTTGAAGTGTCCCATGACCATCTCATGTGAAGATCGACGCAAGTTAAGATTGAACGCTAAAAACTACCTCATCATCGGAGGTACATTATATAGAAGAGGGGTAGATGACATCTTATGTCAATGCCTTACCCATGAGGATGTTGAGATTGTCCTGAATTATTCTCATGGTGTAGCATGTGGGGATCATTTATCTGGGTTAGAAACGGCCCAGAATATCTTGTGTGTTGGTTATTTATGACCTACCATCTTTAAAGATTGCGTAGAAGTTGTGAAACATTGTAATCCATGCCAATTGTATACCAAAAATATGTGGACGCATCGTGCTCCTCTCTATCCCATCATCGCAGTAAGGCCCTTCACCAAGTGGGGGGTGTATTTCATGACCTATAACCTAGTGTCTATTGGGAGCATAAGTACATCATTGTCATTGTAGACTACTTTACGAAGTGGGAAAAGGCAATCCCTACCTTTAAAGTCGATGGTGAGATGGAAGCATACTTCATGTTCAATCAAATCATCGCCATATTTGGTATTCCAAATTATATTATCACTGACAATGACAGACACTTTCAAAACAAGATGATGACAAATTTGACTACTATGCTAGGTTTTAGGAAAGACCACTCGTCTTCCTTTTACCCTCAAGTGAATGGCCAAGTAGAAGACATTAACAAAACTTTGAAACCCATTCTGAAGCAAACTATTAATGTGGGTATATCAAACTGGCATATCATGTTGTATCCTACACTTTGAGCGTATCGAACAAATGTTAATACTTCCACAGGGTTTTCACCCTTCCAACTAGTTCATGGGGTGGAAGCAGTCACACTGGTGGAATGTGAAATACCATCTCTAAATATTGTAATTCATGTGTTACCCGATACTTTTGATATAGAAGAACATTTGCTACATCTGGAGCATCTATATTAATAGCATAGAGATGTGCTTATATTGAATGAAGCACATAAGCAATTGCTAAAAAACTAATATGACAAAGCAGTTAAACCTAGGGTTTTCTCCATAGGAGAACTTGTCTTGGTCTACGACCAGGATAAGGAACCCCTGGGGGCAGGTAAGTTCAAATCTATGTGGCTAGGCTTGTATGTTGTGTCCAAGGTCCTAAATAAGGGTGCATACGAATTAGTCTATTGTGATGGAAACAAGATGCCTAAGCCCCAAAATGGGCTCTAACTGAAGAAGTATTACGTGTAGGCATTATGTTTTTTCTTGTATTATAGTTGTATAATTTTGTAAATGGTATTTCATGGTTAGTGTTTCTTATATATTTTGGTGTTGTTTCAGATTCTTTGGAGCTGTTTGTAGGGTTCATTGATGGTGCAAGTAATCACATTTGCAACCAATTTTAAGTTGCTTGTGTCATTTATGCACCCACAGGACAACTAGTTTCCTCAGGAAGCGCTTCATTAGGTCCTGCAACAAACAATGTAGTCGAATACAGTGTTGTTATTGAGCTTCTTTGGGATGATATATTGTATGGAATCACCTGTGTGGAAGTTATACTTGACTCTCAGTTAGTGGTCTCTCAACTCAATAGAGTCTATTAGGTGAGACATCCTATTCTATTACATCAGTTTTTGAAGATTAGGTTACTTGAAAGAAATTTTGAGCATATTATATATCAACACATTCCAAGAAATCAAAACATAATTATTGATGCATATGCTAATTACATACTAGACTGGCATTTGTCATTCACATTGCAAAAAGAATACACAAATATGCATAGAAACACATGTAATTAGTTGTTTCTTCATACTTATAGTCAACCTTGAACACCATTCAAAGAATACATCTTGCAGACATTCCACCGCAATACACATATGGGGGTCTACGTGGCCAAATACAGTGTGGATGTACTCACCACTTGGACAATAGTTCCCACTAGCACTTTGAGCAGAAAGCTTGTGATCTTGGTAATCAGGATTTGAGTTCCTGACTTCTATGTACCTCGCAAACAATATGTATTCACATAATCTTGCATGCTAAGAGGATCACCCCCATGGTCGGTGCCACATAATTTAATTGGTTCCCCTCTATGAGATAAACTAGTGATGAAATATATTTCCTCGGCAGTCAAACATACCTTGCTCAGGATCCCATAATTGCACCAACATCTCCAAAAGTCAAACTTGGGATTGCATGTTTGATGTTCGATAAAACTTCAATAACCCATACCTTCATAGGGCATTTAAATTCATTGGATCCCCCAATGCTACTTTATCCATGTCTTCCTGCTCCCTCTCCCTCCATTCTACGACCATTGTGCCTACAAAACCAAGTTTTTTGTCCATTAGTTAAGTAAAATCTTTCAATCCACAAGACTCGCGACTTTCTAGTGGTGACAACATGTGTCACTCACAGGTTCCCCATTGCATACTCGTGGTTACATTGTGAACTCCAAGTTTGTAATGAGCTACCCGCGAGTCCCATGTGGTGCCCATACAAACTTGCCAAAAGACCCTAAATTTGTATAAAAATTAAAAATTGAATGCATGAAATGAAAGAGAAAGGAGAGGTGATCTACCTGCAACTTGTGGTTTGTAAATCCCTCCACTGATTTTAGCACACGACTCATTTGAAGATCAAAGGTAAATTTGCACTATTTGTGGTAAAAACGAAATGAATTGTGTTTTGACCAATTTTTCATAATTTATAGGAAAATTTTCAAAAATTTTACCCATATTAATATGTTTTGGTCAATTTCTTTTTATTTGGACTAATGTTTATTGTTTTTTACCTATATTTCCAGGTAATGGATGAATTTGGAGCATATTTCCTCTTCATAATGGGTAGGATTCGGTCCCTTTGCATTATGCATCTATATTGTATCCCCTTGCAAACCTTAGGATCTCTTTTTTTATCCATGGACTGCAATTTGCAACCATTTTTTCCCTTCAAACATCATTTTTCTTCCATGGTTTAGAGCTTGCCTCACATGCGTTACCCTAGCTAGAACACTTCTTGTTGATTCTGGTACCCATGCCGCATATTTCTAGGTTACGGTAGCCTTCGTAGTTGTTTTTCACATGAAAATGAACCTCATATCATATATTTTTCTAAACTACCCTTGGTCATAAGGCTCCCATCATATGGAGTTATCTTTAAGCCCTAGTCTGACTCCTTAAACATGACTAGATAGACGAGTTACTTGTTCTTTCAGAATCGTTAAAGGAATTGAAGGATCATCCATAGCGGTATAAGTTTTATGCTTTTATAGACCCTATGGATTATTTACAAAAAAAGAAATAATCTAGTTCTTCGGAAGCTAGAAGAGTATCTTTAGGTATTGGTTTATCTCTTTTTCGGGCTTGGAGGACTAAACTTATGAAAAAGGAACATGTTCGAGCTTACTTTTTATTTTTCGTGCTTTGGATCAAACCATGAAAAATATTTTGAGCACTCTTTATGTCATTTTCATGCTCGTTAAACTCTAGTACAAAGAATCGAGTTTACTATTGTTTGTCCCATTCTCATAACTAAATGGAACATTCTAAGTGATCTTGTCTTCCTTCACACTCATTAAACTAAGGTTACATGCTTTCTTTTGAAGGAGTGTTGGTTTCATGATAGTTTACCTATTTTTTGAACCTTGCCAACTAACTACAAAAATGTATAACATAGTTATTTGGAAGCTAAGAGAGTTCTCCTTTGTATTGTTTTATACTTTTTTAGACTCAGAAGACTAAATTTTCGAAAATCCACTCCCCTAGAGTCTTCATTGGAGTTTTCAAACTCTCAAAATTATGAAAACATCGATGAGAATATACTAATTTAGTCTCATAAAATCCACATATCAGTGTCATATCAAGCATTGTTCTCTCTTTTCTTCAAGCTTTCTCAAAAGTGAAGAAAGAATCAAGTTTGCTTTCTTGGACTTGTTAAAATTTAACAAGGAAGTAAGGAAATCCAATTTTTTATTATAATTTTGTTGGCAGCAAGTCATCCCTGAACAAAGTACTAGTTTGAGTCTTCCGATACTCATGTCTCAGTTTTTCACATCCTGGTTCAACTAACACTTTGAGTCACTATTGCTCCACTTGTCTTAAATATATGGGGAATCTGTCAATGTCTCCTACATGGCAGATAAGTCTAGTTGTTACATTGAAAGTTTAAAGCTTCTTTGGGTCATCTTGTTGTCATGATCGTTGTTCAAGTATCTTTACCCTATGTATGTTTATCCTGATCCCTATCACTTTCATATCTGAGATCACCCTACGTACATATTCTCGTATCCAGTCTACCAGCTACTCTCGTGACCTATTGAAGGATTCATTTCCTTCCTCTTCACAAAATGGATTCCAAACAATACCTCATACAAAAGAAGACCTAGAGTTTCAAAGATAGTATCTTAGGATCCACTACCCATATCGGTGGACTCCTTTGCACTAGTTGTTGTTGGACACACCAGGTACACTAATAGGGGGCGTGAATCAGTGTGCGCAAGTTTTATTACTTTTTCAATTTTAACTAATCCAATGTTACGCATTACCATATTATCATTATATCACCATCATCATTATTATCATCATCATATCATCATCACATAAGAAGCATAGCATGATACATAGTACACCATATTTTACGTGGAAACCCAAGTTCTGGGGAAAAAACCATGAAAGTCTTTATAATAACAGTTTTCTAGCAATAGCTGGAAGGAGGATACAACTCTCTTATTAAAATTACTTCAATTCTCTTGCTACAACTTGAAGGAGGCTACAACCCCATGATTTATAGGCTACAACCTAAAGGAACCTCCAACTCCCTAGTTCTCTAACAACAACCATAAGGAGGCTACAACCCCCTTTTCTTGCCTAGTCCCGCCACCCTAATATGAAGATAGAAACTTTTGAACCACAACCTCACTGATCTTATGGACCTGCTAATCAACACATGTAATACACTACACAATCTGTACCACACTGCACAGCCACTGCCACTACTAACCACTGCTCATCATCTTATCACTACTCATCAACTAACCACTATTCACTGCACCACAATTATACCACAATGCTCATCAACATGTACAATCAACCTATCTAATCAAGCTATATCAATCAATATATTTCTCACATCAACAGACTTAGTCAATATGAGTCTGCACACCAAACTCAGTCCATCTAAGTCAAACCAACTGCACATACAACTCAGACAATCCGAGTCAAACCAACTGCATATAAGGCAACTTGTTTCAATCTTGCTCAATTGAATCAACCTGTACCAAGTTGTTTGTGTACATGTTTCAAATCAATCATATACTTGTGTTAATCTAACCAAGTTCTCTAACATTCAAGCAACCCTTCTTACTTGTCCTATTTCATCAAGAGACACATTTAAGCAACCAAGAGACTTCACCTATGGTCAACCAAACTTTTTCCAATCACACTCAACTCAATGACACCACAACCAACCTCAATCACAGTCAAGGAATACTTGACAATTAAACATGATATACCTCAACCAAATAACCTCAGCCAAGAAGAAAAAAGACTTAACAAACTATGTCAAACTCAGTCAATCTCATAAACTCTTAGACACAAAAGGATTTTTCAGTCCACTCAAATTAAGTCAACAAATCAAACAAATATCAAGCAAATAGTCACTTACAATACTGTCAAAGGTTGTCACTAACAGTTAATAACAGTCCAGCTCCACTTAGGTCAAAGACACAATGATCAACACTTGTCAAACTATTTTCCAAAGAAAACACTTAGGTTGATTAAAGAAATCACTCACAGGATCTATTACTTACATGCCAACTTGTCATTCAATACTACACTATACAACAGTCAAGATAAATACCAAAGTCTATGCCAACAATATCCAAGATAATGATCAAGATCTATATAAATATCACATCAAGATATATTCCAAGATAACCATCACCTTAGACTCCATAACATATTCAATGACTTCAGAGATATATACCAATATATAGGCTCATATACTAAGATCAAAGATGAACTATATTCATGAGAGACATGTGCAATCACAAAAGAAACCCAAAAGCATGAACCATACCTTTTTGAATATCACAATATGAATAAATAATAGACAAACCAAAATACACTCTATATCATATCATCACATAGCCCTCGTAACAATATTTCCAACGAGCCAAGAATTTTGTAATTCTGATTCCATATGATAAAGTTATGTCAATTTTAGTGAAGATGCCAAAATATTTCTCCTCCACAAAGTTTCGCACTTTTCTCCAACAGTTGGTAAATACCAAAGAGAGAATTGATTGATGAAAAAATGAAATGTTTGATATTCTATTTATATAGGTTATGGAGGAAATTTAGTACCTCAGACTAGGCCGACATGCAATTCAAAATTATAAATAATTAACTTATATTTTGTTTCGTCGGCTGACCCAAAAAGGTGGGGTACACCAACTTCAAAAATTCATATTTATTCAACCGTTGGGATTGAGATGTTCAACATATCAACGGAAATGGTTTGACAAGGAATTCTCCCTATGATGGGTTTATTTTCATATTCTTGGTCTAATACCATTAAATTCTTCAATTTGTACAAGACACCAAGACTCCACACATAAAGGTCTCAAAGACCATGTTACCTTATGCATAAGTTCCAAGGTCAAAGGCTCCAATGGACATCATCAAAGGCATGAGGGATTCGATTTTCTTCACATCCATAGACTTCACATCAACAAGGAGGAGGGATCCACCATATACTCATCATATCAATGGTATCAAGGACCCCAACACCACCAATCAAGTGGGAACAAAGACTTTTTCAAGAATATCATCATCATATTCAAAGTCTCCATATCATTAAAAACATATCCAGTGGCTCCACTATATATCTTCATCACCATAAGAGTACCAAGACCCCATAAGAGGGGTACAAAGACCTCACCACTAGTTTGCAACACCTTATTGGATTATTATGCATGATCACAAGGCTACAACATGCCAATGACCATATAGCATCCAAGGGCCATCAAACCACCATGTGTGTGGGTTCAAGACCCAAACTTCCAGGGGCACCAAGTACCCCATAAGAATGGGTTCCAGCATACAACCATAAGTGTGGGTTTCAAGACCCAAATCTCCACATGCAAGAGTATCAAGATCTAAGCTTGTGGACTCAAGGACCCCACAAGAACTCAACAACCTCAAGATCATCCAATGCAAGAAATGGGCTCCAACATCAACACATCAAGGGGATTACACACGTGAGCCACATCATCCATCCATCAACCAATCAAGAGACCAAAACAGGTACAATCATAACAAGCAGCACAAAGACCAATAACCAAAGATCAACCAAGAGAAAGGAACTCAACAATTGACTCAAATGGGACCATGATACAACTTAGTGGAACTTGACCAAGTCAATGAGTAACCAAGACTTTTTCCATTGTTCCAAGGCCTCCAATGGATTCAATATTGGGCTTGGACAAGGTCAAAAGGGCTCCTTTGACATAGACAACCACAAACTAAACACTAACCCTTAGGGACTCCACAAGGGGAACCAAGGACTCAATAGTTGGCATCAATGACCAGACATCGTTGGCATCAATGAAAACTTAATCAACAATCTCCCCCTTTGTCATTGATGAAAACACCATAACTCCTCTTTAGAACAAGATCCCCCTGTCAACAAAACTTCTCTACCCCTTTTGGAATCAATGGAAAAGGTAACATCCTTTGACAATAGTGCTCCCCCTTGGGGCATGATCCCCCTATCATCAACTTCTCTTCCTTTGATAATTTTTCTTGATGTTTACATTAATGGCAATAAGCACTTCCTTTGGAAATTTTGCTCCCCCTATCATTAGACAATGCTGATATTTTGATGAACTTTTATTATGTCACAAGGATACTTCTAGAACCAACTACTATACAATACTGAAAAGAGTGTGATCGTTGATCTCAAATCTTATAATCAAGTACATAGATCCTTTTACATATTCTTTGTACACTTCATATCACTAGTCGATAGGCTTCAAAATGGTATTAGGTTTTTCCCAATATTTTCATTATTTCTGTTTTGATCAATGGTGCAATATACTAAATTTATTCTTTATACTTTAGTAGGTTGATGGTTGTTCATGTCACTCAATTGAACTTGATTACTTCTCCAAACTTTAACTTGTCCCTACATCCTGCAATGTTTTTTGAAATGACCATAATGATAGCAATTGTAACACTAAATGGAAAACCCACCTTGATTTCTTCTTGGAGTTATTTTGTCATGAGCTCTGCAATGAATGGCTTTGTTACCATAGT
The DNA here is from genome assembly GCA_001517045.1 of Pseudotsuga menziesii. NCBI lineage: Eukaryota > Viridiplantae > Streptophyta > Pinopsida > Pinales > Pinaceae > Pseudotsuga > Pseudotsuga menziesii. The sequence continues at coordinate 36,774 of LPNX010350069.1, read as the reverse complement.
TGTTACACTTGTAGCAGTGACCAAGGAACATTATAGGATACCTCTAAGCTGTAACTTCTCTTGATTCTTGTTGATCATCGGATATTCTGACAAACATGTATTAGTGTTAGCATTTTCTTCTTTTACTATAGAGATTTTACTTTCTTCAATCTTCTTCTTGATCTTTGAATTTGTCTTTAACTGAGTAGTTGTTTTGTCCATTTATTCCTTCAGAGAGAGGATCTTGAATTCTTGCTTTTGACAAATTTCTATCTTTTTATTGAAATTGTCTCGTTAGATCTTCTTCAATTTTCTTGACTTCTTCTACATGTTTGTTCAAATCAAAGATATTGTCTTCCATCTGTCCTTTTGAATCCTGATCATCCTTATGGGATTTTTGTAGTTGACCTTTTAGTACATGATTCTCCTTTCTGAGTTTTGAGAGGTCCTTTTCCAATTCAAAGTTTGTCAGACATACCTTTAGTAACTCTACCTTCAAGGATTTGATTTCAAGTTCTTGTTTTATTCTTAACTTCTCTTCGAATATTTCTTTAGTCTTGTAGGTACTTATCTCACTATCTTTGTCTTGTAGCTTGCAGATCAATTCTTTCTCCTTATCTTCTAGCAGTCTTTTGAGCTTGACAATTTCTTCTGATTGATTTTCTATTTCTATAGCTGACTTCTCAAGTTTATCTTTCAAAGAGTTGGATATGGATTCTTTGATTCTGGTAGCGTCTTCGACTTGGATTTTTAGATCAATTATGGTCTGTGTGGCCTTCTCATATTCTTCTTGATTCCTCTTTTCAGCTTTGTCCAATTTCTCTTGCAATACCTGGTTCTATTCACAAAGATTTTTCACTTCTTGGGAAACATTAGTAATTTCATTGTCTATCATAGTATCTGTGAAATTTCTATCACAATTCAGAGAGAAAGGATCTTCATCACAATCTAAAGTATTGCATTCTATGAAATGGCTCTTATCTTCTATACCTGATAAACATATCTCTTTAAAAGCATTATAAACAGAGTGTTCAGGGGACTTACCTTCATACTTACCTGGATCTTGTACTGATATTTTCATGGGAATGTCTTCTGCTTCTTGTTCTTCATCTGATTTTAGCTGATGTATTTTCAACGACAATTCTTCAACTAAGTTGCGCTTTCCTATATTCTCCTTTTGGAGATTTGTTATATCTTCAGGCATTAATTTTGTATCCTCTACTTCTTGTTCTTTATGGAGTAGAGTTGTTCTAATCTAATCCATAGTTCCTTAGCTGAGTTACACTTCCCTATTTTCTTATTTTGGATATTTATTAGGCCTTCAAGGATGATTCCATAGCCATAGAATTATTTTTCTTTGTTTCCTTTTGAGCACTTGTTTTCACTTTATTCAAAGGAGTATATCCAATAAGAACCAATTTCCATATACCAATTCCTTCTAACTCAAGATAAACCTGCATTCGTCTTTTCCAGATGTAGTAATTTGTTTCACAAAACAATGATACTCCATTCATTGAGAACCCCATGGTGTGTCAAGGATCTACTTCAAGCTGATAAGGCTTTCTTGTGAAGACCCGCTCTGATACCAATTGTTGGACACACTAGATACACTGAGAGGGGGGGTGAATCAATGTGCACACGTTTTATTACTTTTTCAATTTTAACAACTTATCCAATATTATGAATTATCACATTATCATTATATCATCATCATATCATCATCACATAAGAAGCATATCATGATACATAGTACACCATATTTTACGTGGAAACCCAAGTCCTAGGGGAAAAACCATGAAAGTCTTTATAATAATAGTTTTCTAGTAACAACTGGAAGGAGGCTGGCAAGCCCCTTATTAAAATGTATTCAATTCTTCAGCTACAACTGGAAGGAGGCTGCAACCCCCTCATTTACAAGCTACAACCTGAAGGAATATCTAGCTCCCTATCTCTCCGGCTACAACCGGAAGGAGGATACAAACCCCTTTCATTACCTCATCATGCCACCCTGATATGAAGATAAAAACTGTTGAACCACGACCGCAATGATACTGCGAACCTTCTAATCAACATATGTACTGCACTACACAATATGTGCCGCACTGCACAACCACTACCACTACTAACCACTACTCATCATCTGATCACTACTCATCAACTAACCATTGTTCACTGCACCACAATTGTACCACACTACTCATCAACTTGTACAATCAACATGTCCAATCAAGCTATACCAATCAATCGGTTGCTCACATCAACTGACTCAGTCAATATGAGTCTACACATCAAACTCAGTCTACCTGGGTCAAACCAACTACTCATACAACTCAGTCAATCTGAGTCGAACCAACTACACATAAGGCAACTTGTGCCAATATTTCTCAACTTAACCAACCTGTACCAAGTTTCTTTTGCACCTATAGAAAATAAATCATATACTTGTGTTAATCTAATCAAGTGCTTTGACAAACAACCAACCCTTCTTACTTGGCCTAGTTCATCATGAGACACATTTGAGAAACCAAGAGAGTTCACATATGGTCAACCAAACTTTGTCCAATCACACTCAACTCATTGACACCACAACCCACCCCAATCATAGTCAAGGAATACTTGACAATTAAACATGTAATACCTCAACCAAATAAATCCAGACAAGAAAATAAAAGACTTAACCAATTATGTCAAACTCAGTCAATCTCATAAACACTTAGACACAAAACAATTTTTCACTCCACTCAAATCAAGTCAACAAATCAAACAAATGGTCACTTACAATACTGTCAAAGGTTGTCATTAACAGTTAATAACAGTCGAACTCCACTTAGGTCAAAGACACGATGATCAACACTTGTCAAACTAGTTTTCAAATAAAACACTTAGGTTGATCAAAGAAATAACTCACAAGATCTATTACTTACATGTCAACTTTCATTCAATACTACACTATACCCCAATCAATATAAACACCAAAGTCTATGCCAACAATATCCAAATTAATCATCAAGATTTATATCAAGATCACATCAATGTCTATTCCAAGATAATCATCACCATATCCTCCATAACATATTCAATTATTTCAAATATATATACCAATATATAGGCTAACATACTAAGATCAAAGATGAACTCTATCCATGAGAGACATGTGCCATCACAAGAGAAACCCATAAGCATGAACCATACCTTTTTGAATATCACAAGATGAAGAAACAATAGACAAACAAACAAAAAACTCTATATCATGTCATCACATATCCCTCGTGACAAGTTTTCCAATGAGCCAAGAATTTTGTAATTTTGATTCTGTATGAGAAAGTTATGTCAATTTTAGTGAAGATGCCCAAAAATTGCTCCTCCACAAAGTTTCGCACTTTTATCCAAGAGTTGGGAAATACCAAAGAGAGAATTGATTAATGAACAAATGAAATGTTTGATATTCTATTTATATAGGTCGTGGAGGAAATTTAGTACCTCAAACTAGGCCAACGTGTAATTCAAAATTAAAAATAATTAAATTATCTTTTGTTTGGTAGGCTGACCCAAAAAGGTGGGGTACACCAACTTCAAAAATTCATCTCTCTTCAACTGTCAAGAGTTAGAATATGCTCCACATATCAACGAAATGCTTTGACAATTACTATCTCCCTATGATGGGTTTATTTGCAAATTCTTGATCTAATACCCTTAAATTATTCAATTTGTACAGGACATCAAGACTCCACACATCAAGGTGCCAAAGACCATGTTACCTTATGCAATCAATTCCAAGGTCAAAGATTCCAATGGACATCATCAAAGGTATGAGGGATTCAATGGTATTCACATCCACATACTTCACATCAATAAGGAGGGATCCACCACATATTCATCATATCAAGGGTATCAAAGATCTCAACACCACCAATCAAGTGGGAACAAAGACTTTTTCAAGAATGTCATCATCATATTCAAGGTCTCCATATCATTAAAAACATATCCAATCGCTCCACTACATATCTTCATCACCATAAGAGTACCAACACCCCATAACAGTGGTGCAAAGACCTCACCACTAGTTTGCAACACCTTATGGGCTTCTTATCCATGATCACAAGGCTACAACATGCCAATGACCATATAGTGTCCAAGGGCCATCAAACCACCATATGTCTAGGTTTAAGACTCAAACTTCCAAGGACACCAAGGACCCCATAAGAATGGCTTCCAACTACCACCATAAGTGTGGGTTTCAAGACCCAAGTCTCCACATGCAAGAGGATCAAGATCTAAGCTTGTGGACTCAAGGACCCCACAATAACTCAACAATCTCATGACCATCATTACTAAGTAATTAAATCCCACATGTACAAGTAGTAATAGTGATATGAAGATATTAACCAAAAATAATTTATCATGATAATCTAAAGCAACAATACAAGTAACATGTGGCATTCATTCATGCAAGTATTTATGACAACATTAGTTATATATAGATAGATCAATTATGAGGACGGTCGAGCTTTTAGGGAGAGCCTGAAATTTTAGGGAGCACCCGATATTTTAGGGAGGACCCAAAATTTTAGGTCGCAAAAATCTACGGCGTGAAATTTTAGGAAGGGCTCGAAAGTTTAGGGAGTGAAATTTTAGGGAGGGCACAAAATTTTAGGGCCCAGGATTTTAGGGAGTGAAATTTTAGGGCCCAAGATTTTAAGGCACGAAATTTTAGGGCCCAAGATTTTAAGGCACGAAATTTTAGGGCTCGAGATTTTAGAGCGCAGAATTTCAGGGACCGAGATTTTAGGGCCCGAAATTTTATGATTCAAAAATTTTGGGAGGCCCTAAATTGGATAAAATTTTATTTTTATGAGATTTTTATAAATTTTGCAGACCTAAAACTAACCTAGAAATAACTTTAGAAACTAGGCTTTGTGGAAAAGTGTGTTAGAGCCTAAGGAAACCCTACCCTAGCACAAGCCCTACCCAACCTACGACTTCTAAGGAGAATGGCTAACCTAGTGAGGAAGGGTCCTAGGTTAAGCAACTAGCCAATACATATTGTTGTTTTCTATGGTGACAAGAAGGAAGGTAATGGCCTATCCTAGGGAAAAGTGCAGCTCTAAGGCTACCACTAAGACTCATACATGCACATCCACCAACATCCAAACAAAAAGGTAAGAAGCCTGACCTCCTCGTGCTTATTTTCATCAAACAAATTGAAGCATCACCAAAAGCAGAGATTCACCAAAGAATTACCATTAAATAGCTCGCATTAACTAGAAAACTTCCTCAAGAGGAGTGCATTCATCCAGACAAACCCTAAGAAAGGTTTAAAAAGTGCATAGTGATTTATCCCCTAAGTTCTAATTTACAATTGAAAGTGAGGAGATCTATTTATTGTTGGGCCACGGAATTGTCCATTTTTCCATCACTTATCGACATATATTTCATCCATTTTCCTCCCATTATCGTCCATTTATCATTCCATTTTCCATCCATTTGTTGTAACTGTGCGTAAAACAGCATACTACTTCCATTGATGTTTTAAGTGGTTAATAATGATTATTTTCCTTTATCTTTGATGAATTGATGACTATTATGCATAATTTTACTAATGATGGTTTGTGGAGTGATTTGTCATGTACAGGATGCTCACAGCCTTAACCGAAAATGCATGCCAGATAAGAACACCTTGATTCGTGTCTCGATTTGTGGGTAGATGGAAATGAATCTAAAAAATCTAAGACATTAGTTTTGTGCGTAACAGCCTCATTTACCTGACTCATGAGGAAATTACCAAACAAAGCCACAGTTTGCGATATACATGTGGTTCTTCGAGAGGGTATTTTCCAGATTTACTGTTGCAGCCGGTTCCAAAGTTGTTAGCAGTTACGGTCGTGTTTCAGCTGTTACAGATCACAAGTTGGTGATTCAGTTCCTCATTTCCATGAGATAATTTTATGTATAAATATGTAATCAATCTCATTGAGGAAGGGGGAAGATAAAACAATGTTATGCTGTAGAATTTGATCCAGATCTATTGTGATCATTCCATTCTGATAATACATGCTGGCAGTTTCTTAATTCTTGAGTTGTAGACTTTCATTGTGGAGATCCAGCTCTGCTCAATGGAGGAAGGGCCCTCTTCCCTAAGCAGATGCTAGTAGTGTTGATTATAGGTGTTTTATTTTGTAGATGTCTTTATTTGTTAGTTCATGTTTTCATTCATTAGATTTATCATAGTTGTTTTTATTATTTAGTTCATGCTTTTATTAGATTTATCATAGTTGTTTTCTTGTTAATTCATCTTGATAGATCGTAGGCCAACATGAATCTACATGTCAAGAATCCTTTACCAATTGTTGCCAAAAAGAAACCTTTCAAGAAGCCAATTGCACTATGGTAGATTCATTCACCCTCCTCATTTCAAAACCCTAAAAATCCATTCTTGTCGAAGTCCCACTTTCCACTGCTTATGTAGTCAACCTTAACCTTTTTATTTGCCATCACTACTACATCACGACTTCACATATACTTTCCACTTCTGAGTTTCATGTTGGTTCTATATTTCACTATGATTCTTCACAATCATTTATTTTGTACTCGTATTGGATGATGTGGAATTCATTAAGGTCCAACTTCTAATGGTCTTGTCCCATCTACTCCAACACATCATCTGGGATCAAGATTTGAGTTTTATAGTGCCCTGGTATCTACATGAATCAATGGCATATTTTCTTGTTGTTAATCATGGGGATTCTTCAATGCCTCTTGATTGACAAATCTTGCAGGTGACTCAACTCCGGCACATCCATTTATACATGTCAAGATGCACTAAGTTACTTTAGATCTCACTGTCATCAAAGGTTAGTTGCTTCACATTGGTTAACGGCATGCATTAATGGCCGATAATCCAATGATTTCTTTCCATGCTCGACTTCAGCACATTCATTCACATGGTAAGAATTGTACCTCAGTTTGTAGCAGCTGAAGATTATGTGATCTAATGGTTTCAACAGTGATATGCAGCAGCATTTGTTCAGTAGTTTTGCAATTCCTTTCCATTTTCATTGCAGCAGTTGATTTTCAGAATAAGAAAATGGGCTTTCTGCTTCTATGGTAGAATCCATCTTCATCAATTGTCTCAGCAGTTAGTCTTACATGCAACCAGCAAAACATAATTTCAGATCATATTCAACCTCATTCAGTTTCAGCTCTCATATACATCTTTCTTAGCAACAGTTTGGCCTACACCAGCTCCAGCAGCATCAGTACATACATGTCAATCAAGGCTTCCATGGAGGTAACACTCAAGATAAAATAGCATGATTTTTTGATTTATTAAAGATTTAGGAAAATGTCATGAAGAGCCACTAAGCATTATCCATTTCCATTTTCTATATAGCATTTTTTTCTTTTTTCTTTTTTTTCTCCATTTTCATCATTTCCCACTCAATTCTAACACTTCATCATTCACGCACATCTAATTCAAATTCCTACCCAACATCTCACCAACCCAATTGTCCAAGCATGAAAATAATCAAAGGATACCTTATTGTTGTCACACAAGAACCAACAATAGGAAGTCTTGTTGCTGCCACACAAGAACCAACAGTAAGAAAAAAAGTCTTGTTGCTGCCACACAAGAACCAGCAGTAAGAAATGGTGCTCTGTTGCCATATAAAAATAGTGAAGAGAAATAAAGCAGTTGATACACATCTTGAAAGAAAAGGATAGGCTAGACACAAGAACCTACAACAGAAAAAGTTGATGTAGAAGCCATTTCCTCTCAAGAGTATGCTATCACACAAGCACGATGAAAAACAAAGGCATGATTTCTTTGATTTGTTTGCTTTGTTTAGTGGTGCACATGATGGTTCACATCTTCATAAGTCAAAATTATTGAGAGCCACATTTTATATGGTATATGGATTTTCCACCATCTTATACATATGGTAAATGCATTCAATGGGTTAGCACACTCATAGTTGATGACAAATAGGGTGCATACAATGGACTGTTAAAATATATTTTCCAGCCTTTTGATTCATGGACATGTTGTGTGAAACATCATGGTTACTTGCTTCCACAAATAAAAAAAACACAATCAACCTTTGTATTCAAGCCTTGTAGCAACATTTGAACAAATATGGAATGTCATATCAATAATGTTTTGAACAACATGATGAAGGAAATTTGAGAACATGATTTTGGGTATCTTTGAGCTCTGTTTTCATTGTCATTACAACCATTTCAAGAAACAGCCATCATTTCTAGTTTATGAATATGTTTCCATCAAAGAAAGGTATGAGTTCCTTAGTTCATCTTTACCATCCACTAATGCATACATTGGTTTTAGCCATCATGAGCATGATACATGCACAATGGAAATCCTGTAGCATCCTTTTCAAGGTATGATGTGAAGTTTATCTCAACAGCATGAAGGTAATGACTACTCCCAGCATTGGTCATTTGTCAAGGTTGACAGAATTTCTGAAATGAGTTTGATTGTTGTGGAATATGCAAAAGAATGCTTGGAATCTTATTCAATGAATAGTCTTGTAGCATTGGCATGGCTTTGATGGTCAATAAAACACAGTTGCCTCTATTTACAATCGTAAAGGAAGTTTTCATAATGATTTGGGCATTTTTGTTCTGAAACAAACACATGCTGCGATATAACAAGGTATGAAACAAGGGTAGGTGATTTGTTCCTCCCATGCTCTGAAAAGAAATTTGATCATTTTAATGCTGCATTCAGTTGCTCTATTCATCCCTTTTACATATATTCATATATCATTTCATGCTCATCATTTTGAGGATTCAGTTGGTGTGCCAATTGTTGGAGATCATTGGTAACAATAATAAGTGGTTTTCTTTCAAAATCACAAAGAGGAAATATGAAGAATTAATTACACACTTGGGTTGAAGTTGGTTTTAATAGCATGAGTACATGATGGATCCTAAGTTTGGGGGATATGGCTACTTTCCAACTAAGATAACAATTGCTACCTTCCATGAGGACATAGAAAATTATTTAGTTTGGGGGAGTGGTTTTTGACATTCTTTGTACATACTGATTTTTACTCATTCACAGCTTGCAAAAGTGCAGAAAATTTATTTAAGGATATCTTGCAAACAGTGAGCTTTTTTTCATGAAATTTTGAGGGAAAAAGCATCATAGTAAGAAGAAAAAACATGGTAAGTTTCAGCTCAATCCAGTCCACGGTTTTTGAGAAAACGACCACCATCACCTACAGCCAATTTGCATTTTTCTCGAAATCTGTGATGTGGGTTTTTCTAATTTTGGGTGTGGAGATGCATTAGAATGGTAATTACTTTCTTGCAAACTTTCAGCCCAACCCAGTTTGCATTTTGTGAAATATTGGTTCAGGAAGTTCAGCTGCAACACATTTTTATTCATGTTCATCTACAAAAGTGTAGAAATTGAAATGAGCATATCTTGCAATTAGGAAGTTGCATTCTCATGATTTTTGGACAAGAGGTGCATAATACCAAGATGAACAAGCGTGTTAAGTTTCATCCCAATCAAATGTATTATTTTCGAGAAAATGGCCATAATCACCTACAGCCAATTTGCATTTTTCTCAAAATCTGTGATGTGGGTATCTCTGAATTTTGGTGTGTAGGTGCATTGGACTAGTATAAACCTGCCTGAAAAATTTCAGACAAACCCAGTTCATTTTTTAGGAGAAAATGAGTTCAGAAGTTTTCTACTCAAAAGGCTACAACACCGTAAAAATCTTGTCTTTTTCCTATTTCGCGCAGCTGCAACACCGTAAATCTTTCATTTTTCCCGTTTCACACAGCTGCAACACCATAAAAAAAATTCTTGCCTTTTTCCGTTTCGCACAACTGTAACACCGTAAAAATATTGCATTTTCCCCGTTTCGCGCAGCTGCAACACCGTAAAAATATTTTATTTTTCCCGTTTCGTACAGCTGCAACACCGTAAAAAAAAAAAATCTTTCCTTTTTCTATTTCACGCAGCGGCAACACTGTAAAAAAATTTCCTATTTTCTCGTTTTAAGCAGCTGCGACTCCACCAAATTCTCCGCTAAATTTAGTGCTCTTTGGGCTGCAACTCCGCTAAAATCTTCGTCAAATTCTTCACTAAATTTAGCGATCTTTGGGCTGCGACTCCACTAAATTTAGCGCTCTTTGGGCTGCGACTCCGCTAAAATATTCGTCAAATTCTTCGCTAAATTTAGCGATCTTTGGGCTGCGACTCTGGCAAATTCTCTGCTAAATTTAACGCTCTTTGAGCTGCGACTCCGCCAAATTTTATATTAAATCCTCCACTAAGCAGCTGAGACTCTGCCAATTTCTATTAAACTCTGTATTTCTTCTGGCTGCAACTGTGCGAATGGTAAAATAAAGGAACAAGTGAATGAGTTCTTCTAGTTGGATGCTACACAGGTATTGGGTTGCATGAGGACATGCAACAAGTTCAGTTCGGGGGTGATGTTGGGCCATGAATTGTCCATTTTTTCATCACTTATCGACATATATTTCATCCATTTTCTTCCCATTATCGCCCATTTATCATTCCATTTTCCATCCATTTGTTGTAACTATGCGTAAAACAACATACTACTTCCATTGATGCTTTAAGTGGTTAATAATGATAATTTTCCTTAATCTTTGATGAATTGAATACTATTATGCATAATTTATTAATGATGGTTTGTGGAGTGATTTTCATGTACAGGACGCTCACAGCTAGCTGTTACAGCCTTAACCGAAAATGCATGCCAGATAAGAACACCTTGATTCGCATCTCGACTTTCTAGTCGATGGAAACGAATCTTGAAAATCCGAGACATCGGTTTTGTGCGTAACAGCCTCATTTACCTGACTTGCGAGGAAATTGCCAAACAAAGCCACGGTTCGCGATATACAGGTGGTTGTTCGAGAGGGTATTTTCCAGATTTACTGTTGCGACTAGTTCCAAAGTTGTTAGCAGTTACGGCCGTGTTTCAGCTGTTACAGATCACAAGTTAGGGATTCAATTCCTCATTTCCATGAGATAATTTTATGTATAAATATTTAATCAATATCATTGAGGAAAGGGGAAGATAAAACAATGTTATGCTGTAGAATTTGATCCAGATCTATTGTAATCATTCCATTCCGATAATACATGTTGGCAGTTTCTTAATTCTGGAGTTGTAGACTTTCATTGTGGAGATCTAGCTCTGCTCAGTGGAGGAAGGGCCATCTTCCCTAAGAAGATGCTGGTAGTGTTGATTGTAAGTGTTTTATTTTGTAGATGTGTTTATTTGTTAGTTCATGTTTTCATTCATTAGATTTATCATAGTTGTTTGTATTATTTAGTTCATGCTTTAATTAGATTTATCATAGTTGTTTTCCTGTTAATTCATCTTGATAGATCGTTGGCCAACATAGCATTTCTTCCAGGTTTATGTAGTTAGATCTTGTTTCATAAGAATTGATTCTGTCGAAGTGTGATTAGATTTACAGTTTGGATTTATGAATAGGTTTTAGGTTTGATTTCTTTTAAAAAAGTTGTGACCTAGTTTACAAACAGCTTCAATTGCATACCAATAGATAACAGTGTCAGGTAGAAATTGTTCTTACATAGATCTTGCACGATAGCTCTGAAATAAAAGACTTCCTCGGTTTGAAAATTTATGTTTAGTACTCTGCATGTTAAGTTTTAATTAACTGGCATATAGTGGGCCCAACATTTATATGATCTCACACTCACTTATCTAGGCCAACATGCCTTAAAGCAAGTATATTCATAATTATTAAATGTCAACTTAAAATTAAAATAAAATAATAATAAAATATAAACTAAGGTAGGATACCTGGGGTATTTTCACCCCAAGTGCCAAAACATGCTCATATAAGAGATTTGCTCTGAATGAAGGGACAGAGTGGGCTAGAGGGAGGGCGTTATGCCCCATCTAACCTTTAGAATATTGTAAAATCCCTCAACGAATGGAAACGACTTGGCATGGAGGATTCCTTCCTCCGAGGAAAGAAGGCCAAAGAGAGCAAGGACCCACTGACTGAAGGGCCAAGAGGGTGCATGAAGAGACCGCCACTGAATACTAGTGTCTCGTGGTTGAAGCACAGGGCAACAAAGTGCGCAAGAAGGAAATGGAGCCATGACACCCAATAGTCAACCTTTGGGGGCCCCAGACACCAAACCTAAGGTTCAAAACCTATTTAACGGGCAGTTAGCAATGCTACTAAGCCATAGTACCGTTAAAGGAGGACCAAAGGGTCCGACAATGACCGCTATTTGAACACCCCTCTTGGTCGAAAAATTTGGCCCTCTCTTCTTGGGGTACACCTAAAGGTTTGTTGGGTACAATTACAGCGTAACACTGGCTCCAACTGCGGGACGAGTGCTCTTCCCGTGAATGCTCGAGAACCTGTGAATCTACTTGTACCTATAGAACTACACATGTATCAAATGCTCGAGAGATTAAAAGAATCTAGAGGAAGACACTTTCATCCTGCCTTGTTTTCAAAAGGAGGCAAACAAACTAAGAACAATTAAAACTAACTAGATAATGAGAAGACATCAAATGCAATGGACATAAATATGCCTAATGCAACTAACCAAACTTAAAACCAGTATTCAAAATAGGTGAAGTGAAATCATACCACCAATGTAACCATTTAAGTAAACAATTCATACTTGTCATCTTACCTTTGTCCTTTAGTGTAATCCAAGACAATACCTCATTGATGATACGTTGAGTTTGTACCAAGATCTTTGTCTTGATGAATGCAGGAAACTGAATCTTCTTAAGAACTTAGAAAACTTGAAATTGGTGCCATGGAGAAGCATCACTTTGACAAGCTTTGTTGGTCCATTCTTCTAGTGGACTTATGTATGGGATACCTCCATCATACATATCTTCAGAAAATTTTTGCTTGAAACCCGCCCATGAATCCTGGACTTGGGAAGCTATCTATGGAGTCGAACTTTGCAAATCTTCAGATGTGATCTGCAACCTAACTCTAAATTTATTCGAGCTTTTCCTTGTACATATAGGTATAGCGGCTTCTCTTTTCCACAATCATGTTAGTAACCTCCATAATCTTTGAAATTTTGAAATTGTCAACAATATAATCCATACCTTCATGCCTCAAATTAAAACATAAACAATAAATATTAGAGACTGATGGATGAAAGTCATACTTGTCCACCTACCTTCCTTGGCCTTGTTGAGATGTATCATTAAGGGCTTACCGATGTAGGGTAGAGCGTGTTGAACAACTTCTTCTATGCTTCTTTAGGGGTACAGCTAGAACTAATAACCTAGGCTCATCATATGTTGAATATCTGCAAAAGAGTCCTCTATGCGACAATATTCCCTGTTGCAGGATGAGTATGATGTTAACATCATATAAGAATCACCAGAGATATGAGGTTCCAAGTCTTCAAACTTTTCATCATAATGGCCCAGCTACATATAGCAATTATCTTCAGAGTCTGGTGTTGTTCCATCTTCAATTATGGTGGGGAAACGGTTGAGCCACTCTTCATCATTAGCCTCATAAGGGGAAGAAATGATCATATCTCTTTCAACGGGGTCGTCATAAGTTACGTCTTCAGCCTCCCTATTGGAGGTTCTTGAGAGTTCCTCGTCCAAAATAGTGTCAAGTTCTGGCTCTTCCTAAGTAACTTCATCAAGTTTCTCTTCCTTGCCGCAACGTATGGAGACAATGCTACCTGGTCTCGAGGAATCATATAAAGGAGGGCCCATAAATGTCTAATAACCATCATTCTCAGAGTTCCCATTATTATGTTCCCGGAGATCTAGCACGTCACAAGGAGTTTTTATATGTCGAAAGGGAAGACTCGTCCTATCTTTCTATTCTTCAATTAGGACTTCTAGATTGTCATATATGAGACCATCATCATATTCATCTGATTGGGGAGCTTCATCTATCGTGCTCAAGATATCGTCAGTTAGACCCTGAACAATGGTTTCTTCAAATGGATCTTTGTTTTGGGCTTCCTTGCTGAATAAGTCCTTTGCATGCTTGACATGAGGTATCCATTCGTCACAGCGCCCTAAGTCCCAGTGCTTAGAGAACATTTCCACCAATTCTTCAAATGATGATATCATTCATTTATCTAGGCTCACAAACCAAGCAATATTTTTTCCTCCCAAGTGAAGGACAATTGATAGCATGTAGACGTATTCTTCTGCTTTAATACCATATTTTGAAGCCATAGTCATAAACCATTCCACATGATGCATGACATTATCATGGTCACACTTGAAGGCATGCCAGAATACTTCGGGTAACTCATCTGAATAACCTAGAAAAGCTGATAGATCAAGAGGAGTGAAACCAATTTCCATTTGTGTAGCAGTCAAATTATCAGGACCTTCAAACTCGAATGGAATATCATTTGTGGTTCCTTCTATTGCATCATCTTGAACATGGTTTTTTCCCAGGATTTCCTCCCATATTCTATTGATCATGGCCTTTCTTTCTTGTTCTTCTAGATCGTAATCCCAATCCATGTTGAATGCATCAATGAATTGCCTGAGAGAAGAAAAGTGTTTGCAAGGAAAACCTTCATACAAATTTCTGACAGAAAAGTTGACTTCTAGGTGAAGAGACAATAGAAATAGCCTCATCTTGATGTCTTCATGCACGATGTCCCCTTGCTCGAATGAATCGCACGAATGCTTGCACATGGGATGTTGTATGGTTCCGATATAGCTGGAACAATGGGAACATTACCTTCCCACCATATTTAATAGCGTACTTGTGTGGGAAACCTAGAATGCATGAGAAGTCCAACATGTCCATCCACAATTCATAATTGGATCCCATCTCGTCAGGCTTCCCTTTCTTTATAGAGTACTTCTTTTATTTTTCTTCGATTAGAGTCACCAAGAGAAACCCGCTAGGTTAGTTAAGCAAATCTCACCAAAGCACTAAATAAAACAAGTGCATACCTAATAGATGGGACGGGATGAGCTCTTTATGGAGTCGTCGAGTAATCTTGTAGGTTATTCCTTTCAAAAAAATGTATGCAATCATATACAACCAAGGACTTCAAGACTTACCAAAATGTCGTTTCTTGCCCTGATATATCACCTCAATGAATTTGAGGTCCCTGACAACGACGACAAAATGTTATTGGTTGAAATGGCAATCCAAACCACCAGCAACAATATGCGGAGAAAGTTGTTGATGTAATTGTAACTTCGGAATGTATTCACTTATATTTCTTATCTATTGTAACCCGATGTTTATTCAGGGATGTACTTGAGTCATGTCATGCCCCGATGTTCCAATCGGGAAGTTTCTATAATGTGAAAGTCATGTCAAGTCATTGTGGGTAACCCTCCTATTGGTCAAGGGTTAAAGTCCCCACAGTTGTGGGGCCCTAGGGTTATTAGACTATACTAGAGAAGTTGACCCTAGGTGAGTAATTGTAAGTCGGGGAAATAGTCCCCACTATTGTGTTAAGGATAAACCTCCTTGTTGGTCGGAGGTGGCAAAGTCCCCACAAGTTGTGGGGCGCTAGGGTTATTAGACACTCCTAGAGATGTCGGCTTTAGTAAGTAATTGTTAAGTGAGGCCGACATGTTGGAGTGGGTTTCAAGTGAACGAAAGAATATAAATAGAGAGTGAGCCTCTCTATTTATCACATACACAATCACTCATTGGGGTGCATGAGTGAGAGGAGAAGTTGTTGGGACAAGAGAGAGAATATTGCTGTCAGGAGATCATCTTTATGTTTTTGGGTTTTACCTTTGGTGTTGATTCTATCTCTGAGGAATTTGCGGAGTTTTCTCCTTTATGGTTTCCCAGAGGAAAATTCTTTGTGTCTCTTGTCTCTTGTGTTGTGCTTGTGTTTTATTGCTGTGCATGTTATTCTCTCAGCTAAATATCATAAGATCATAATGGTAGCTTAAATGATAAAAATCTAACATGGTATCAGAGCTAACCTGAGAAGAAGACATTGTGCAGCTGCAGAAGCTAGGGCTTCTTACCTTTTGGGTCTCTCTCCACAATCCATCATTAAAAGTATGCTAGGCTGACTCTCCATTGAAGGGCACATCTTTCTGTCGAAGTAGAATTCGATTCCGAGCATTTTCAGTTTTGGTGTGGGAAATTAGGGCTTCTTGCAGAAGAGGAATTTTTGAGTGAGCCCAACATAGGATTTCTCTCCTCATCAAAATCGAAGTTTAGAAACCTGGATCAAGATTTTTGGTTGGGTGAAACTCCGGGAAAGTCAAACCCTAGTTTGACCCCGAGCTAGAAAAACCCTAAATACTAAAACTGCTAATGTTTGGTACATTCGTTATATCCCGAGATTGGCAAAGGCTCAGGAGCTGAAAATTTGAGAGGCCAAAGATAAAATCCTGATGTATACCGTATCGAAAATTCAGCCTCTAATTCTCTATATTCTGGGAGATATGATCCCTCCACGTTAGGGTTCTAGCCTCTTCTAGAATTCATCCCTAAACAGGACACCTGGGGAGAAGTGCTATATCTTGGGCTACAAAGGTCCAAATGAAAATTCTGAAGATGTTACAAAAAGGGCATGGACTTTAATTTCTGTGGTTCGAGTTTCAGACTCAGAAGATGAACCGGTGACACATGGTAGTCCGTACAACTTTGTTGTTCTGAATAGTCCTGTAACAGGTCACCTTGGGAAAATGCTCATAAGTCCACATTGGTGAAACCAATTCTGATGAAACCTATGGTGTTGGATCAGGGACATGTGAGGCTACCTCACTACGAAGTTTTAGACATAGAGGAGTAGTAATTTTGGAGATATTGCAGAAACAATAACAGAAATTTCTATAGAAGAAATTGGAAAACTAGGGCTTCCTGTTCCGGAAGCTTCCCTCCACTGTTTTCATAAAAGGAGTACATTGGACAGCTTAACTTGAAGAGATATATCTTTCTATCCAATCAGATCTACAAGATTCCAAGTTTTGAAAATTAGGGTTTCTGTGCCAAACCCTAGATCAGCCAGCTCCGGAACGAGGACAGACACCTCAAATCGGTAAGATCTAATCTTTTGCTATTTGTATTTGAGGTTCTCATTTCAAAGTGATCTATCACATCAGCTTGATGATAAGATTGGTAAAGTTGACAACTTCCAAGCATGGAAGTATATGTTCTCTCTGAAGAAAATGAATTGGACACCTACATAAGAAGAGAGGTTTCAGTTCTAGAGGGAGATGAGGCTCAAAGCCTTACACAAGAAGAACTTGGTCAAGGCCAAGAAGATCATTGCTGATTCAATCATGGATCACCTTGTTCCACAAGTGTCTTCCCTAAAGACACCGAAGATGTTTGATTCCTTGACCAAGCTATTTGAAGGGAAGAACATAAATTGGAATATGACCTTAAAAAACAAGTTGAAGAATGTGAAGATCCAAAATGCAGAGACCATACAGTCATAAGGGTCTCTCAAATCAAAGAACAAATTGAAGCGGTAAAAAAGGAAGTGAAGAATGCAGAAGTGATGATAGCCACCTTGAATGGCCTCCCAGGATCATGGGATTCATTCATTCGAAGAATATGTGCTAGAAGGAAGTGATTACTTTCAGCAGAATCTGGGAAGAGCACAACAAGAAGAATCTCAGCTAATAATAAGAGAAAAGAAGATGGGAGCAACTGAAGATCAAGCTCTCACCATCCAAAGAAGATCCCTCAAGCGATAAGGAATACAAAGGACTCAACTCTTGAAGAACCTCTTATCCATCTTAGCATTCGGATAAGAAACGATGCTATTATGAATGTAGAAGACGATGAAGCTAAAGGCTTAAGAAGGAGTCTACCCATGAAACAAATAAAGATAAGTATTCAATTGTCATTTCATGATATTGTTTTTGTTATGCATTTGTTTATATTCAGTGAATGTATTATGCATGATAGAATGTTTGCATTAACGACAGTATACTACTAATATGCATGTGATGGGTAAGTAGCTCATGGTGCTATACAACTCTCCATTGCTACTTATCTAGAATGAAACCTCCTTGCTGACATATTGAATTAGTGCACAATCTCAATATTGTCATAGTGGAGATGGAAGGAATCTAGAAAAGTTTCCGTGAGATATGGATGAATGTTGTATTGGCTAAATTAGTTGCATGATCATATATTTATGCATAAAAATTTTCCAGTATGTATATTCCTTATGAAATATTTCTAACCATACAACTAATGCATTTGACTTGTAGGAAAGATCGCATACATAATCGCCTACAAGTAAAGAAGAATGAAGACTTGTTCTAAAGAACAAGTAATGACAGTTCAAAGACAAAGAATAATATGACCAGTGCAGCGACATCATTGATGCAGAACCTTCCAACCATGAAGAAGTAATCAAGAAGAAAGGGAAGACCAATTCAAGAAGAATGATGTCTAGGATGCAGTATCGATACATGAAGGGAAGTTCGTAATTCCATCATGCAGTAGATGGAAACATCATGGGATACAAAGCAAGATTCGTAGCACGAGGCTTCTCACAAAAAGAAGGCATAGACTACAAAGAGACATTTGCAGCCAAGATGAGCTTGATGAAGATCTTAATCTTTGCTACAAGGTTGAAGATGAAAGTATATACACTAGATGGTTACATAGAATATTAGTAGCATAGGAAGCTACTTGTCACCCCAGTACATAATGTTTCAGTGCATAGAGTACGAAAGATAGAGGGAGTATGATGCTTCAGAGGGAGTGACTACAGAAGATCTTGAGGTTCGACATGGTACAACAGGATGGATAGATTACTGATGACTCTAGGCTTTACTGAGAGTGAAGTGGATTCCAACCTTTGCTTCAAGGTTGAAGGAGGAAAACCAATGATGCTCCTATTATGTGTCGATGCATTGTTTTCTAGGCATGGAGGTGTGGTAGAATGCGAATGGAATCTTCCTCGGACAAGGGAAGTATGCAGTAGAGATCTTGAAGAGATTCAGGATGATGGACTACAAGGCCATGACCACACCTATGGCATCGAACATGAAGCTATTGAGTGATGCTTCATCAGAGACGATTGATGCCACGATGTATCATCAGATGATTTGTTCCTTAATGTATCGAACGAACACTAGACCAGATATATGCTTTGTTGTGAACACCTTACGACAGTTCCTGATAGATCTGAGACATGTTCACTTGATTGTTGCAAAACATATTCTGAGATACCTGAAAGGTACGGTTGATTATGGGCTCAAGTATGATGCGAATCATAAGATTAACCTGGAGGGTTATGTTGATTTAGATTGGGCAGGCAGTGCCATCGATAGGAAGAGCACTTTTGGGTGTTGCTTCAGTATGGGATCAGTTTTGATCTCTTGGTTTAGCAAGAAGCAATCCTATGTGGCACTGAGTACAGCTGAAGCAGAGTATGTCGCAGCTTATTCAGCTAGTTGTGAGGCAGTATGGTTGAGGAAGCTACTGTCTGATTTATTTGATCTCCAGTTGGATGCTACTTGTATACATTGTAACAACCCGAGTTGTGTGAAGTTGTCAGAGAATCCAGTGTTCCATGACAAGTCGAAGCATATCGAGATCAAGTATCACTATATCAGGGATATGGTGCAGAGGGGAGCAGTGAAGCTCCAGTATGTTGCGATGGATGATCAGATAGCTGATGTGTTGACGAAGCCATTGGCTAGAGTGAAGTTTGAGTACTTCAGGGAGAAACTGAGTGTTCTCTAGATCGAGGTCCCTTCCAAGGGGAAGTGACAAGTCCGAAAGCCATTCTGACGAGCAGGTCAGATATAAGGGCTGAGCCATTCTGTCATGGTGAGAGGATTTGGTTCCTTCCATGTCAGATATGAGTGTTGAATGCCATTCTGGGAATGGAGGTATCTGGTTAGTTACCAGGAACACTCAGTCTGGGACTGAGAGAGCCATTCTGATGAGCAAGTCAGATGTAAGGGCTGAGCCATTCTGTCATGGTGAGAGGATTGGTTCCTTCCATGTTAGATATGAGTGCTGAGCCATTCTGATATTAGGATTGGTTCCTACATGATCAGATATAAGGGCTATTGCCATTCTTGGAATGGAGCTTCCTGGTGAGTTACCAGGGTCTTGGACTGAGGGCCTTTCTGGGACGATTGTAAGATGTAGTCTTACATGATCAGATGTGAGCGCATGGTCATTCTGATGTGATTGAGGGATGTGTTCCCACTTGATTAGATATAAGGGTTGTTGCCTTTCTGACGAGTAGGTCAGATGTGAGTGTCGGCCATTCTGATGTAGGATTAGTTCCTACACAGATGTAAGGGCTACCGCCTTTCTGACGAGGAGGCCGGATGTGAGTGCCGACCATTCTTATGTAGGATGAGATCCTACATAGATGTAAGGGCTACCGCCTTTCTGACGAGTAGGTCAGATGTGAGTGTCGGCCATTCTGATGTGACTGTAGGATGAGGTCCTACATGATCAGATGTAAGGGCTACAGCCTTTCTGACGAGGAGGTCAAATGTGAGTGCCGGCCATTCTGACGAGTAGGTCAGATGTAAGGACTACTGCCATTCTCTGAATGGAGGCACCTAGTCAGTTACCAGGAACCCTCAGTATAGGACTGAGCACCTTTTTGACGAGTCAAGGTCAGATGTAAGTGCTGTGCCTTTCTGACGAGTCAAGGTCAGATGTGAGTGCTAGCCATTCTGACGAGTAGGTCAGATGTAAGGGCTACCAAAGACCTACGAGGAGGTAGGCCTACACCCAGCATGAAAAAGGGCTGGCTCTGTAGAACTTCCTGTGACGAAAAGAATCATGAGATAGCACATATGATGATGACCCAGTGATGTTCCAGATCGAGCTATGATCCAGATCCAGTTATGATGTCTCCGAGATAATCTAGATCGAGTGATGATTCAGATCCAACAGTGATGATCCAGATCAAGCTATGATCCAGATCAAGTGATGATGACCCAATGGTAATCCAAATTGAGTGATGATCCAGATCCAGTGATGGTGATCCAGATCCAGTGATGATCAAAATCCAGTGATGATCCAGATCGAGTATGATCCAGTGATGATGATCCAGATCGAGTATGATCCAGTGATGATGATCCAGATCGAGCAATGATCCAGATCCGAAGATGAAGATGACTTAAAGACGAAGATGACTTGAAGATGTAGATGACGAAATGATCCAGAGAAGAAGACCAGTGATGAAAATTGTGTCGAGAGAATACCTTCCTAGTTAAGAGGGAGTGTTAATGTAATTGTAACTTCGAAATGTATTCACTTATATTTCTTATCTATTGTAACCCGATGTTTATTCTGGGATGTACTTGAGTCATGTCATGCCCCGATGTTCTGATCAGGAATTTTCTATAATGTGAAACTCATGTCAAGTCATTGTGGGTAACCCTCCTATTGGTCAAGAGTTAAAGTCCCCACAGTTGTGGGGCCCTAGGGTTATTAGACTATCCAAGAGAAGTCGACCCTAGGTGAGTCGTTGTAAGCCGAGGCAATAGTCCCCACCATTGTGTTAAGGATAAACCTCCTTGTTGGTCAGAGGTGGCAAAGTCCCCACAAGTTGTGGGGCACTAGGGTTATTAGACACTCCTAGAGATATCGGCTCTAGTAAGCAATTGTTAAGTGAGGCCGACATGCTGGAGCGGGTTTCAAGTGAACGAAAGAATATAAATAGAGAGTGAGCCTCTATATTTATCACACACACACACACTCATTGGGGCGCATGAGTGAGAGGAGAAGTTGTTGGGACAAGAGAGACACTACTATTGTCAGGAGATAATCTTTATGTTTTTGGGTTTTACCTTTGGTGCTGATTCTATCTCTGAGGAAGTTGCGGGGTTTTCTCCTTTACGGTTTCCCCGAGGAATATTCTTCGTGTCTCTTGTCTCGTGTTGTGCTTGTGTTTTATTGTTGTGCATGTTATTCTCTCAGTTAAAGATCCTAAGATCCTAATTGTAGATTGAATGATAAAAATCTAACAAAAGTGACCACTATAACCTTAGTCTTTTCTCCTAACTTCTTCAGAAATCGAAACCTCCTAGGGAAGAGCCCTATGGAACTCTGCAGAAGACACTTGGACACCAAATAATATCTTGTGTGTGTGCAAGGTTATTGACCAGTGACTAATGGAATCTTGAAGATGATATGAATAATACGAGTTCACTCATCCAAGGATAAACCAATTGCATAGATAATTTGTTTCAATAAGCCAATAACAAGTGCAATATGTAGGAATTAGCAAAAATAGATGTATTAAATCATCACTAAGTAATTAAATCCCACATGTACAAGTAGTAATAGTAATATGGTGATATTAACCAAAAAATAATTTATCACAATAATCTAAAGCAACAATACAAGTAACATGTGTCATTCATTCATGCAAGTATTTATGACAGCATTAGTTATATATAGATAGATCAATTATGAGGACGACCGAGCTTTCAGGGAGGGCCCAGAATTTTAGGGAGGACCCAACATTTTAGGTCGGGAAAATCTAGTGCACAAAATTTTAGGGAGGGAACAAAATTTTAGGCAGGGCCGAAATTTTAGGACACTGAATTTTAGCGCCCAATATTTCACGAAGCATAATTTTGGGGCCCTAGATTTTAGGGCGTGGAATTTTAGGGCCCAGAATTTTAGGAGTTGAAAATTTCGAGAGGCCCTAAACTGGCTAAATGTTTGATTTTTATGAGATTTTTTTTAATTTTGCAGACCTAAAACTAAAACCTAGAAATAACTTTAGAAACTATGTTTTGAGAAAAACTGTTGGAGCCTAGGGAAACCCTACCCTAGAAAAAACCCTACCCAACCTAGGGCTTCTAAGGAGAATGGCTAACCTAGTGAGGAAAGGTCCTAGGTTAAGCAACTAGCCTAGAAAAACTAAGGAGAAACCCTATGGCACCCTCACAAGGAGATGCGTCGTTGTTTGCTATGGCGACAAGAATGAAGGTAATGGCCTATCCTAAGGAAAAGTGGAGCTCTAAGGCTACCACTAAGACTCAGACATGCACATCCACCAACATCCAAACAAAAAGGTAACAAGCCTGACCTCCTTGTGCTTGTGTTCATCCAACAAATCGAAGCATCACAAAAAGCATAGATTCACCAAAAAATTAGCAGAAAATAGCTGGCATTAACTAGAAAACTTCCGCAAGAGGAGTGCATTCATCCATAGAAACCCTAAGAAAGGTGCATAGTGATTTATCCACTGAGTTCTAATTAACAAATGAAAGTGAGATCTATTTATATGATCTCACACTCATTTGTCTAGGCCAACATGCCTTAAAACAAGTAAATTCATAATTATTAAATGTCAACTTAAAATTAAAAGAATATAATAATAAAATATAAACTAAGGTAGGCTACCTGGGGTAAATCATTCCTAGGTGCCAAAACATGCTCAAATAAATGATTCGCTATGAACGAAAGGCCGGAGCAGGCTGGAGGGAGGGTGTTATGCCCAATCTAACCCCTAGAATACTGTCTAATCCCTCAACGCCCTCCTCAATGCATGGAAATGATCTGGAATGGAGGATGCCTTCCTCTAAGAAAAGAAGGCCATGGAGAGCAAGGACACACTAACTGAAGATCCAGGAGGGTGCATGAAGTGGTCGCAACTGAAGACTAGTGTCACGTGGTGGAAGCAAAGTCCACCAGAGCACGCAAGAAGGGAATGGAGCCATGAGACCCACTAGTCAACCTTTAGTGGCGGGGCGAAACCAAGACTGAGGTTCAAAACCTCTTTAAAGGGCAATCAGCAACGCCACAAAGCCATAATACCCTTAAAGGAGGATCAAAGGGTCCAACCATGACCGCCATCACTCAATAACACCCCTCCTGGTCGAAAAATTTGGCCCTCTCTCCCTGGGGTACACATGCAAGTGCGCTGGGTACAAGTGCAGCATAACAACTGGTGAAGATGAACTTATCTTGCACTCGCGAGTTCTCTTATAACAACTCGCGGGTCACCATATGTGCAACCCGCGTGTTGTCTCTAAGAAGTTGCAATCGCGGATTTCCTTCATGAAAACTATGAGTTACTTACAAGTTGCTCTACATGAACCCATGAGTTTCTTTAAGAATAGTTTAAAAATAAAAGGCACAATTAGGTCGAGGCAGTTGGGCTCAATTTAGTAACCTACCCAACTTCCCCAACCATCCTAACCCTCTAATTCCTTCTCCCCAAACAAGTATAGAAAGAGGGGAAGGGTAGAGGGTAGGGGAAGCAATTTTGAGAGTAAGGTTATGCTGAAGGATTCTCTTAAAGAGAGGAGCAAGGACGACTCGAGTCTTGGTGTGCAGAAGAAGCTTGTCTCAGACAAGGTTTTGTAATGGTTCTTGAACTTCATCAATAAAGAGTATTTTGATTTTCCTTCCATCATTTTCTTGATGCATGCTTTTATTGTTACGAGTTATGATATATTTACTTTCAAATGCAATTCATATATGTTCATGTCTCTTTTATATAACAATAGAAGATACTATGAAGAAATATAAATCTTTGTTGCAGGTGTTGAAGATCAGAGGGCTTGGAGAATTGGAGAGGAAGAGATAAAGCTTGGATCAGCCATCCAAAATAAGGTGCATATCCCATTATCTCGTATGCTTTGTTATATGTTTCTAAACCCTAGTTGTCTACAGGTCATACCTACAGTATGTTGGTGACCCTTTTCCCCAAGTCATAAGGTATATTTCCCTAGCAACACTAAGAACTCCAAAAGAAGTATGGGATAAGATTAAATCCTTGTTTGGAAAGAAGAATGAGCTCAGGGGCCATATTCTGGAGATTGAGCTGATAGCACTTCAACCCAGCAACATTGAAACCATACAGCAGATTTTCTCAAAATTCAAAACCCATGGCATGCAATGAAAGCAGTGTCAGATTAATAAGAAGGATGAGCAATTGGTGCTCTCCATTCTGAGCAAACTTGGCCCAGAATTCCCAGTGTTTGTATCCACCTTTCACGACGAGAGACTTACAACTTCTCATTGGTGAATGCCATCCCTTAATGCCTTCACAGAGTATCTAATGTAGGAACAAGACAAGTTGATACAGATGGGATCCCTTATATCCTCCCCAAATCAAACTCTCTTGGATCGTGAGACAAATAATGCGCAAGCAAGGAAGAAACAAAAAGGAAAGGAGAAGAGGAACAATGAGTTTGAACCTAAAAATGAGTTTGAACCAACATATGAAGCCTCGGGCTCTAAGAAGGACAAACATCAAAGGTTTGACAAGGGCAGGTGATCCTACTGTAAGAAAGGAAATCATACAAAAAAGGTTGTATAAAGAAAACAATAGATCTGATGTCAAGACTCCTCGAGCATCACAATATTTCCCTCCATGAAGGCACAAGTGAGGATGACTCTAGAGATAAGAACGAAGATCAAGAGAAATGCCATGCACTGAAGGCTAGATTTTCAAAATCTCATGCTTTCCTTATTGATTCAGGAGCCTCGAAACACATGGCTGCATCCAAAGAATCATTCTCTTCATTACAACTTACTGATGGTCTAAGTATTCACATGGGATATGACACCCAAATCCAAGCTTAAGGGAAGGGTTCAATCAAGTTAGAGCATGTAGTGTTTAAGAATGTCCTCTATGTGCCCTCCTTAGCTGCAAATATGTTGAATGTATACCAAATGACTCATACAAGCTCGCCAAAGCGAGTTGTATTTGATCCTGACTCAGTGGAGATCTCAGGTATTTCAACTGGTAAGTTGATAGCGAAAGGTATTGAAAACCATGCCTCCAAGATCTCCGAATTCTCGCACTTTCTGGCATACTCGGATCCAGTGCCATCTCAGCGACCATTTGAAAGGGAAAGGTAAAATCATCCTACCTAAACCTTTTGCATATGATAATGTTTCCATTGAATGTTTCAGAGTCAGAATCTAAAGCTTAGGACCAAGTTGAATTAGTTTATGGAATTGAAGATGAAGTTCAATCGAATCCAAATCTAGATCCAGCCCCTACTCCCAATTCTAGGCCTAAATGGGCTCAAAAAGTTATTGAGGTTGTTGGGAACATGACTGTAGAGTCATCTGACATGAGAACAAGATCTCAGTTTCAAAAAGAAAGCCTTGCACTATTTTAAGCAAATCCACTTCTCCCGGAGAGGTGCTACAAGCTCTCAGAGAGATGCTTCATGATTGTAAGGTTTGATCAACAATTTTGCTCACTGAAGAACAAATCGGATCATGTCACTCTTTCTCCAGAAAGAAGAGACAAATGCAACTAGTGCACACAAGGACAATCACACTGCATTACTTCTCCACAGAGATGCAGATTGCATAAACATTTCCACAAGTTTTATATTCAATAATAAATGTTCTCATTATGTGAAAGCTTGATCCTACTTTTTCTGCTTATTTTGAGGCGGGGTTTCCCATGAGGTTTTCCCCATTTCTTCGATTGTTAAGCAGTCTTTTTTTGCATTTATATTGTATGGGTGACTTTTGGTCTTAGTTGTCATGGCCCAGGTTGTCCAAGTTAGAACTAATTAGTCCTCCCTTGACCACCACAGTCTATTTGTTTTTTCCTAGCTTAGGGGGTCATTGTCATTACATTAGTGCCATGGGGGACTCATCTGAGGCCCACCTAACACTCAATGCGCCTGTCTGCATGAGTTTAGCGGCTCCAAGGACCAATCCCTATAATTTAGGAACCCACACTGAGTGCCACTAGCATTCACCAGCAATTGACTCTAGTCGACGGTCAATTATGTTCAGTTATGCTCTGATTTCCATTAGTTAGTTCGCTCTCATTCATCCTAGCACCACTTTGCATGATTTGAGGAAAGTAGCGCGTCTTCTTTGCTCACCCAACAGAGTTAGTTAATTGGTTGAGAACTGATTTAGTGATCCAGAGTTGCATTAGTGATCTCTTGTGGTGATTTTCCCACACCGAGTTAGCTCTAAAGTCAGTCCAAGTTGGTAGATTTGAATCCTACCTAAAGCATTCAAATTCTCCTATCTGTAACAACATTGTATTGCATATAATATATTGATTAATAGATGTAATGTTATTCTTCTAATTTTGTCTCCATGTGTGCAATTTTCCCATGAGTAATTGATCAGTCTTTACTAAATTCTTCTCTTCTACAACCTTCTTTCAAAAGTTAATTCATGCAGGTCTGAAGATCCTATGCTTCATTAAATGAAACAATGAGAATGTCATTGCAAAAAGAACCATTACCTGGATGTACATGATAATGTGTTGTAGGGGTTGTATATGATGTGTTGGTTTCATGTTGAGATAATGGTCATGATGTATCCAAAGGAGGGTTTGGATAGTTGTAAGGAATCTCCAAATACCCTAGGGGCATGACATAAGATATTTTGAGGCTATAAGTATACTAATAAGACTCTATCTAGGGTTCATCTAGGTAACTGGCCCTACTAATGTCATAAATGGCATGTAATTGTCTTGGTGTTAACAAGTCTCTAGAACAAGAGTGGGGATCATCAAGGAGGATAGTATAAAGATATCTTGAGTAGGCATATATCATATCATGCTACTAATCTTTAAAAATAATCACTTCCTCAATAGGAGACAATGAAAGTTTGGGAGTTTCATCATAAGATTGAATTTACTACCATGAAACATTAATTGGCCATAATGAAACGATAAGACCATCTGGATGGACTCGTTCCATGAAAATATAAAGATATAAAATGGACTTCACTTGAACAATAGAAAGAAAACATGCAACAACCATGAACTATGACATCAAAGAAAATTAGTTCACACCTACGAGGATCTGAGTCGATGAAAAAAAGTGTAAAGTTCCAACCATAATGAAAACACGAAAAAATATGTGTTTTGTTTGAAATGTATAATTATGCTTGAATCAAGTAAATGGACATTTGATTTCTGAATTTCTAGTAATCCATGTTGTTGTTATTTCCACTACATATTAGTTATCATGCTTATGCATGCATTTAATCTTAATCATAGTCTTCTCTGGGAGACTTTGTTAATATTGTGTAGATATTTTCTTTAAGGGTCAAAATTCGAAAGAATTATCTCATGGCTACCGTTGATCAGCTAGTTTTACTAGACGAAGATGCCATAAAAGTAACCTTTTAAAGATTTACCGTCACCACAAAGGAAGCAAAACATTTTCACCACCTATTTTATCTTATAATTATAACAAAAAATTCAATAATTCCATGCCTTTAAATGGTTATTAAACTCTAAAATGTTATATATTAAAATACAAGTACCAAATTATAACAATATATACTATCAACAATACAAACTACACCAAATGCCACCAAACATATACCACCATTTTTATGATTGTCTTTTTCTAAATAATACATATACATATGCTAATTATTATGCTATCACCTAATAACATTAAGTCTCATTTCGAATAACATTATGTCTCATTTTGAATAGGCTACCAAGTTAAACACAAAATAAAAAATATTAAAGTTATTTGTGACCAAGTTAGTGTTTTTTCTTTTAAGAAAATATAAGTGTTAATAGTTTTCATATGATGTCAATGCATGTGAATTTATAGAAAAAATGCTTACATGTAAGATCACATAAAAATGTTATCAGCTAGAAAACATACTTTTACTAGGTTTGTGACATAATTTAAGAGTTAACAGTTTTCATATGATGTCAATGCATGTGAATTTATAGAAAAAGTGCTTACATGTAAGATCACATAAAAATGTTATCAGCTAGAAAACATATTTTTACTAGGTTTGTGACATAATTTTAGTAGATGAGCTAATAAGATCAATAGCACCACCGACTGCCCATGAAACATCAACCTGGTAATCCTGGTATTTTAAACTGTCTACGAATGTTACCTGTCTCCGAGGCTTGATACCTACAAATTAAACTAAAATTAGAGAAACAAATAAGAAATAAATCAAAAGAAAAAAGAGACCATTTTATGTCACCTCTGGTCATTACTTGAAACTTACCAAATCCGTCAACTAATAAAGAGTATTGGTATACAAGGTCCATGCAAACATATGGAAGGCTCACTGTCCAAATCTTAGGATACTTTTTCTCTGCATCTTTATAATTTACTGTACAAGCCATTTGTGCCACCTTTCCAAGTTCTTTTAGACTTGACTTACCATTTGATAAGTTTGTACTAATAAGACCAACCTGGGATATGCAAACATGGATCATGTTAACAATAATATATTATTGTTATAGGTATAAATCAAATACATAATTTAATGAAAGAAATAATAATCTCACCTCATTTGCCCTATCATAAAAATAAGATGTTAGAAATATATCCTTTTGACCATCTCCACCTCCACCATTCCAAACACCTCCAAACGTGCATTTCTCGTAAGTGCATGCTTGATCAATTTTTAATGCGTTTTTTACAACTTTGCGACATTTATGAAAAGAACCCCCTAAAGGTGGTGCTAATGAGTTATAAGTGATTCCATTGTACACATAGGTCCCTGTAAGAAAAGGTTAATTATTAGAAAATATGTATGATAACTTATAAAGAGCAAACCAAATAAAATATATACTTAGATTACAAAAAGTATTAAAAATTTTCACAATGTATACATTATATATTTTTTTCAAATTGTTTTTTAAAATTATATGGATAATCTTTTTTTTAATGGTTGAATAATTTTGAAAAATCATATGTTTAATTTATATTCGTAATTTTGTATTTTATGAAAACTTGAATTTACACTATTAGTGTTAATGATCATGATGATGATAATGATAGTAACATCTATTGAGGCCAACTTTGGTCTATCATACCTCAAAAAGGTAAGGAGTTATTTGTATTTCTTTATAATTTTATTTCTATGCTTAAAAAGCTTTAAAAGAAGCATTCATAAATGATCATTGTTCTCATGAGTGAAAAGGTTAGGAAGGTCAGCCTTGTCATAAATAATTTGAAATTGAGCTCTAATGTGGGAATGTGTAGGACATTATGTAGCTCTAATTTCATCTTCCACCCTCTTGGTGTCACAAAGATGACGACATCTTTCATCCCATAGCGTATTGGGAATTGTTCGACGCCATGTTACATTGTGGAGCTCATGAGGTTTGTTCTTATTTTAGCAATTTTGATTTTCTTCTTTGCGCTAGTTAAAATAAAGAGATACTTTTGATCTTTTAGAAAAGATTTGATCACCTCCTTATAATATCTTAACTAGGGAGACAAGTGTGGAGGGATCCTCTTGGATCTCAATGTACATACAGTTCTAACCTTTGAATAGGGTCTAGGGAAAGCTACCAATAACCAAGTTGAGTGACATTTCCTCTATCTAGGACTTGAACCCATTGTTTCTCTTGGAATCCAATCGGTTGTCATTATTGGGGACTCTCTTCTGATCTTTTCCCAAGACAGTAAAGAATAGATCTAGAGGATAGAATAGCGAGGAGGATTCAAAAATGGATCAATGGGATTCTTCAAAAAATTCTTAGTGTTCAATTGATGCATGTTCAATGAGAGAACAATTAAATCATGGATAAACTCGCAAATAAGGTCGGTCTCTTAGCAAAACGGGGCATGGTAAAAAATGGGGGACAACCAACAACACATTGGCTTCCCTAAGGTTTATTAATATTTAGTTAAGCAATGGTTCAATCAACGTTCAATATGGCCTTGTCAACCATAAATACACCGAGTCGTTGACACGTCTTGACATTATGGAACACCCGCTCTCGTGTGTGGATGAGTTTATGGGAAGCTTAGCTACATGAATACCTCTAAATATTTTAATATATACACCCTACCATTAAATTCGCAGCATTGTAGATGGGATATACAATTACACAGAACAATGGGTGAAGTCTAGTGTTTTTAGTAAACCTAGGATAGTGATTTTCGTGTTGGTGGAGGGTGATGCCTTCCCATGTGCCTTGGGGGAGTGGCTCTAAGTCGCAGTAATCATGGAGTGTGTTGAGGAAGGTCTACAGGTAGTGATTTTTGGATATCAACGTAGAAACACATAGAACTATTTCCCTGCTCTGGAAGTGTGGGACTCTAAAATATTGTTGGGTTTCATCTTTCTATAATTTAAATTTACCCATTTTAGTTTTAAAAATAGCCTAATTTTTTGTTATCCTCTAACTCTTTATCACACCACATCTTCTCTTTAAATTTAGATAAACAATACTTTTAATATTATCAATATTTTGCTAAATGGCCTCTTTCTCGACTCCCCAATTATTTAGACAAGACTTGGCATCTTTATGCCAAACTCGCTTAAGTTGTAGGTGGTTTTTACTAGAGTATAAAGCAATCTTAGCGCCTCTTATCTCCTATGATGTTTATCTTGTTCCTGTACATTAGGTACCTAATCATAACCATGCTCTCAATTACGGAGAGACTTGCTTCTATGAAGAGGATACTATAGGGCATATTGCGTTTAATTTTGGGATTATATGTCATAATTCGCTTTTGGATTCCCTTTATCCTACTTCATGATTTTATAGATATGTTGCAACCCAAGCTTCACATCCATATAAGATAATCGAGGTGATGGGAGCCCCAAAGAGGAGTTTATTCTTATCCCAAAGCTAGAGGTCTGTTGATTTGCAGTTGTTTTCAAGTCCATAATAAGCTTTTCACTCTATTAATATTTTCTCACAACTATTGTTTCAATCAAGCTTATGATGAACATCAATTACAAGAAATTTGTATGAAGTTATTTCCTCTAAGTTATTGTTGGCATACATGAAATTATCGTATGGTGAAATTTTGGGATTTTATTATAACAACCTTTGTTTTGTTAGTGGTAGGAGAGATTACCCATACCAGAGCGAAAATACATGAGAATTTTTAGTTGCTTAGCAAGATCATAGGGACTAGTGGTAATAATCATTACCCATACTTGAGAAAAACTCCTTCAGAATTTTTAGTTAATTATCGAGATCATAGGGTCTCATCACCATAAAAATAATATCATTGACATAGAGAAGACGGATGATGACTATACCAGCCAAAATCATGCCAGCAAAATATGCCTCTTCCAAACAACCATCTAGCTTGTCAATGTAAATACCAAAAAGAGTACAGGATAGAGGACAATCGTGCTTGACTCTTATATTGTAGTTGATTTCTTTTGAACAACTCTCAGATTTTATAAACTTAGCAATAGCCTTCTCATACAACCTTGTCATAGCATCTCTCAACTCAAGATAAAGTTTTAGATCTTTTAAACGACTCCAAAGGTTAGTTATGGTAATGTTATCACACAACTTGTAGTTGTCCCTAAAGGTATCCCATTTGGGACGGTAGAGGAGATGGACAACTAAAGAGGTGACCCAAGAAGTGCAACGGTTCCCAATGCAAGCTGGGAGTCACGTCAACCGAGGCACTCTCAACTTTAGATTATGAAGAATCGCAACCAAGGGGGAGACCCTATAACCATTCAAAGAAGAATAGCCAAAGCAAAGGTTCATAGGGGAGTGTGTAAATTGAGTTGCGGAAACCAATGCAAGCTTAGGTGAGCCCAAGAGTTTAAGTGTGGTTGAAGAGGCTTAAGATATTAGGAATGTTTCAACCAATGAATGAGTTAGGCCACCTAGGTGGACCAAAGAGATAGATCTAACACCATGAAATACACAAGTAGGGTCCCCTTCCTTAAAATGGGGAAATGATTCAATGGGTCCCACAAGGTCAAATTAGGGGTGATATGGTGCTAAGGGGTGTTTGATGATGTGGATCTATGGATCCAAGGTATATTAAACACACCCACACATGGGATCTTAGCATATGACACAATCCCCAAGGAGTGCAAATTGACCCAAGGAGGCTAGTGCCTTTAAATGGAGGGGCAAATGGAGTCCAAAATATGCCAAATTGTAGATCAAGGTAGTTAAGGTAGTTATCAAGGTGGGTTTTCAGTGGCATGCCCCAAGGTCGGCTAGATCTCCATAGATCTAAGCTTGAAAAAGCATCACCCAATGACCCAAGTGGGGCACAACCCTCAAAATGAGGAATGGGGCCCACAAGGCAAAAATCAAAGGAGTGAAGCACTAGGGGTAGGTTATCAAATGAGAGGAGTGCAAATCAAGTGGGATCTCACCTACCCAAGTGAGAAAACTAACAAAACTCACCCAACCAAGGAGTGTGACCTCACCCAAGGAAGGCTAAGTGCCTTGGAAAATGTGTCAAATGAAGCCTAATTGCCACCAAACTGTAGATCTGAATTGCCATGGATGTTATAGAGGTGGGTTCTTTTTATTATTCCCAAAGACAAGCTAGATCCAAGAAGATCTAGAAAAGGGTGAAAAATGAGGGTTTTGAGATCTAAGAGAATAGATGGATAGGATAGAAGAATTTCATACCTCATGGAACATACTTGGAAGATGAAAATGGAAGAGCCTTGTGACGAGGATTACTTCCCACAAAGATCAAATGCCAAACTTTGATGAGCCCTTCTTGCCAACGTTTTTCCTCCTTCAACCAAATTGTTTTTCCTATTCCTATCAATCAAGGACACAAAGATCAATCAATCAATCAAGAATGGAAGAGATGCATACAAAGAGATGAGAAAAATGAATTGTTGGTACAAAAGACAAAACAACTCCCTATCACCCAAAACGTCCTCTTGAAGCTTGAAGGGTAGGCCTCTCCACCAATTCGCACCCCTCCAAAACGTCTTTTTTGCCTACAAAACAATGTTAGTTGAAGATAAAATCAAGATGGCCACCAATGTTTGTCGGTACAGAGGAAGAAGCATTTGCAATCACCACAAGCATTCCAATTCCAAGATCCAAGATGCCCAAGAAAGTATTTTTGTTCGAATAGCCCAGAGCCAAAAATCTCTAGATCTCTCCACCCCTTTACAATGAGAAGCTCTCTCCTTTAAATAAGAATGAGAAATAACAAAATCCTAACCATTTTTCAAATGGATGTCTAAGATTAAAATATCAAAATGTTCTAATCAACGGTTGAGATGAGCTCAACATAAAGTACATGGATCAATACAATAATTTAATAATATAATATATCAATGGACTAAAACACCCTAGGAGAGGGGATCCCACTCAAATGAAAATGAATAAAGTTCATGGTGGGTCCAGGGGGTATTAACTAACACCCCTAGTGTGTCCCCATGGCACAATAAAAATAAATATATATTTTTTAAATGCAAAATAGTGCCTCTCTAAGGAAATCGTGAGCCTCCAAAAGCTCCAAAAAATAATAAAATATGTTGGAGAGATGGATGTGGGTCCATCCAAGTGCTGATACTACTAAAGAAGGAGTGGAAGATATCACACTCATCATCAAAACTCATCCCATTCCATTTCCTTACCTCAGTAGCCCAAATCGAATTCCTCAGTAGCCATTTTCACCATTTTCAATTTGCCTCGGGAAATGTGACACTGCCCAAACTGCCATCTAGAGTGATTGCGTTGTCAAACTGAGCCCACTAGGCTCTCTGGGAGGGGGGTAATATGGTAAAAATAAGTGGTTGGACCACCCCCTCCTCATACAGCGCCCTAGGTGAACCAATCAAATCACCTCTCTGCTCTGACAAGCCATTCAGCATGGCAAAACTACACCAGACTGGTATAATGAAACGAATCATCACTGTAACTGCCTAGAACCAAAAATAAACTGTCTCTTTGGACTCAGGGAGCCCAACTCCATCTAAGGTGCATACTCATACACCCTACAGATCTCTGCATGATCAGATACAATATCCAATATGCCCAAACATATAGAATAATAATCTGTAATTGATCAAATAATCAATAATATAACCCAGGATAACATCAATTTGTTGCAAGTGTTTAAAGGTTAAGACATGCTCTACAAATCATTCAAATAACAATTATAACAAGTAGCAATCATTTCATTGGTGATCTATCAACCAAATATAGAGTTTATGTTCGGGTACACAAGGTACTCCCAAAAGACCGAACACCTTCAGCAACCGCTTCACACACAGATGTTTGTCACGTGGTTAAAACCCTCGAGAGGAAAACAGTCCACAGCCCCAGCCAAATAGCTACTTGGAGCAATTTATTATGCAAAAGAAAGAAAGTTACATGAGCTTCTCATAATTAATCAACTAGCCAAGGAACTTCTATGCTCTTTAAATAGAGATCATAGAGCAATCGGGTGTTAAACCACGGATCAATGGTAGGTATGATCTAAGAGAAGTTGAACCGTCGAATCACTCTATGTTTAGAACATATCGTGACCGTCGGATTAGAATATTTACAAATGCATACTAAAGAAACACACTTTTACCTAACAGATATATTACACAAGTTGATCTTAACTAACTCCTAAGTGTCTAAATATCCTAACATCCCCCCCTTAAGAACAACTTGGGATAAGATTGAAAGATTTACAAAAGTGACACTATTAGGAGAAGGAAGGAGGCATTAGAGCCTATCCCCCCTTAAGGACACATTCCTGAACTCCTAACATACACCGAAGTTTAGAAAACTTCACTTCTGTAAGAGACTTGGTGAAGATGTCTGCAACTTGATCATCTGTAGGGCAATAGAGAACTTCAATAACACTATCATGAACAAGATTTCTGATGAAGTGCATGTGTAGCTCAATGTGTTCGTTGCGCTGATGTAGAACTGGATCTTTGGCAAGCTTGATGGCACTTTGATTGTCGCACCAAAGTGGAGTAGGTTGTTGTTGCTCGAATCCAAACTCTGAAAGGATCTGTCGAAGCCATAAAACTTCCTGACTGGCATTAACTGCAGCTCGATATTCTACTTCTGCTGAAGAAAGAGCAAGAGCTTGTTATTTCTTACAAGCCCAAGTGACAAGTCCAGATCCCAGACTGAAAATATAACCTGCAGTAGACTTTCAATCATCAGGATCGTCAGCTCAATCTAAATCAGTGAAACCAACGAACAAAGGTTTCCCCCCTGTACTGTAATGAATCCCAAACTGAATTGTACCTCGAATATATCGAAGTATTCTTTTTGTTGCTTTCCAGTGACTTTCATGAGGAGTTTGCATATAACGGGAAACACGACCAACGACAAAGGAAAGGTCAGGACGAGAATGAGTCAAGTATAAAATACTACCAACAAGCTGACGATACAAGGTGGCATCTACTTCAGGGGAAGTACAAGTGGCAGAAAGTTTGACTCCAGACTGGAAGGGAGAAGGGGCTGGTTTACAATCTTCCATGTGGAAGCGACGAAGAAGGTCACAAGCATACTTAGACTAGGAAAATATAACCTGCAGTAGACTTCCGATCATCAGGATCGCCAGCCCAATCCGAATAAGTGAAACCAACCAACAAAGGTTTCCCCCTTGTACTGTAATGAATGCCAAACTGAATTGTACCTCGAATATATCGAAGTATTCTTTTTGCTACTTTCCAGTGACTTTCATGAGGAGTTTGCATATAACAGGCAACATGACCAACGGCAAAGGAAAGGTCAGGACGAGAATGAGTCAAGTATAAAAGACTACCAACAAGCTGACGATACAAGGTGGCATCTACTTCAGGGGAAGTACAAGTGGCAGAAAGTTTGACTCCAGACTGGAAGGGAGAAGGGGCAACGGATCGTCATCCCAATCTGAATCATTGAAACCAACCAACAAAGGTTTCCCCCCTATACTGTAATGAATCCCAAACTGAATTGTACCTCGAATATATCGAAGTATTCTTTTTGCTGCTTTCCAGTGACTTTCATGAGGAGTTTGCATATAACGGGCAACACGACCAACGACAAAGGAAAGGTCAGAACGAGAATGAGTCAAGTATAAAAGACTACCAACAAGCTGACGATACAAGGTGGCATCTACTTCAGGGGAAGTACAAGTGGCAGAAAGTTTGACTCCAGAATGGAAGGGAGAA
>LPNX010350064.1:0-19914 GCA_001517045.1 Pseudotsuga menziesii | reverse complement strand
CCTAATAGTGCCCTGCTTCTTAGCTATAGGGACACTATTAGACACCCATTCCATCAGCATTATGGGATAAATAAAACCCACTTTTAGAAGTTTCTCCACTTCGTCTTTAATAGCTGCAACCTTCCTAGGATGGACTTGACGTAGTTTTTGTCGGATTGGCCCTTCGGTGGGATAAGTATTGATTTTGTGTACAATGATGGACTGATCAATCCCAGGAATTTCTTCGTACATCCAGGAAAAAAATTATTGAAACTCTTTGAATAGAGATTTATAACTTTTAGTTTCATCTGTTGAATAGTTCTTTCCTACATGAACATGCTCAACAGTTCCAAGCTTCACTGATGTGTCAATGGGAGTTCTCTAATTAATGTTACAAAGTTTTCCTTCAGAATCAGTGCCTTGTAACAGTACAGGAATTTGAGGGTTGCTGACAATATCAGTACTGATGAGAGACACAAAATCAAATTCTACCGAACTGGTATTGGGAAGGAACGACGATCCGTGGTAATGATCTTCCCATACAATTTCATCCGCACGCATGATCTCCATAATGGACTCATCCAATGGAAAAGTCTATGAGAGATAGTTTAGAGTGGGGAGAGAGGGTTCTAGCCAATAGGGAAGGTAGTAACGATCCGAAGCCAATAGATGAATATTATTAGAATGGAAATCAGAATCGTATTGAATAGTGTCATAGAGCGCTTTGTAAGGTCCTAGAGAAGACGACTCAACAAATTCTTTACCTCTAGGACTGTGGTCGTTCATGGAGATCATGTACACAGTTGACACTTTCATACTAGGAGGGATTGAGGGGAACACTCCCATGAGGGTTGAATCCTTCAACATACCTACCCCAACCAATTGATAAGGTGAAGGGGATTGTCCTGGAATAGGAATATTATTTGTAGTGGAGGTAGTAACATCTGGTCAACAAAAATCAAGTTGATCGATGGTCACAATATTACACGAATGAGGGAATTGGAGAGTCCAAAAAATTGTTAAGCCGACAGTTGCCATAGCATAGAACCAATTTCTCCCCAATAGCATATTGTAATCCAACGGAGCATTGACTACCTCCACTTGAATGGAAACAGTCTTACCCTCAAGATCAACTGAAAGGGTCGGTAACATACCATGAGGTTGGAAACCTCATCCGTCGAAAGATTTCAAGGTTGTGGGTGACTTTGTAAGTTCGGGATAACCAATGGCTCTCCAGTAAGACACAGACAATACTGAGGTGGAATCTCCTTCATCCAAAATGGTCCTATGGACATTTGTCCCAACTATTCTGGTTGCGATTTGAAAAGTGAGCTCGTGGGGTAATATAGACTTGTAATTCTCCACATTAAAATGAATCAAATTAGTGTTATCTAGATCTAAGGCCCCTAATGCCATCAACAATTTTTTTGTTGTGTAGGACAACTTTGGATTACCTTGAGGGTAGACATCACCCAAGGTGCTTATCCAAATCCTCAACAATGTTGTAGAATTGTGTAGCTCAGGCATTAGAATTAAAAACACATTTTCAGAGAGTACTCTTAGGTGGGCGCAAAATCAAGTTGAGGTTAGGTTTCTCGATCGTAAGAGGACCATTAGACGAAGGAGGAGAAGAAATACTAGAAGGATATTTCTTAGGAGAAGGACTCTCATCCTTCTTCTCTGCAGGTTTTTCATATGACTGACTACGAGTAGTGAAACTAATAGTTTTTGAGGACATCATTCAAATTTATTCCATAGAATTAGAGGTTCCTTGATAAGACATATGATCGATCAATTGTTGTTGAGACAGAAAGGGGTCAATAAGCACTGCCGCTGTAGGGTTAATTTTTAAAAAATTACTAATTTATTCATGATGAGGGCACTCCTTCATGAAGTGGTAACCACCACACAATAGAAAGGGATACTTAGCATTCATCTTGCCTTTATTGTCATTCTCTGGGGCCGTAGCCTTGGGATTCTCCTATTGGTTTCCAGGTTTCTTACCTTTTCCTTTTCCTTTTCCTTTATTCTTATTTCCAGGTGTCTACGTAATTTGAATAGCATTCACTTCAATGGTATTAAATTGAGCACATAGATCTGTGGAAAAACGAACAACTTACAAGATAGATCACACAATTTACTCAGCAATTGAAGAATGAAACAGTGCAAAAAAGGCTTGCAGCTGTGGATGCTTTCATTAATAAAAAAGGTAATTAGATAATAATTACAATGAAGTACAATGGATTTAATAGTCACATGCAATTTGAAACCACATGAGGAACTTCGAATTGATTAGACTCTACTTGGTTTTAGGTAACTAAGACCCTTTCTAAATCACTATCGAAGGACTCAATACTTAACTGACCTTGTCTAAACCATAACCAGAGTTCATCAGAGTTCTAAAACACAACTCAAGTGTTACATTTAGTGTTGACTAAGGCTCACTAACTGTGGCGGGTGATAAATGCGCCCGTCCTGAGTGCAGCCATGCAAACCTAGCACTAACTAAATGTAGAGGACTAGAACTGAATGTAACCAACTCCTAACTTATCTTTACTAGTCACCAACTGAACTGAACGGACCTTGGTTGGTTTCAACACTCCTAGTGGCTCCTAAATTGTAGGTATTGGTCTAGGAGGCTCCTAAACTGATGCATGCAAGTGAAATAAGTGGCAATAGGCCTCAATTAGTGTTCCCCATAGTTTAGTAACTGAAACATGTGCCCCAATTAGGCCAAGTGGACCCAATGGTGCTAGTGACTAAAAATAGACTGGATGGACTCTCGATTTAGACATGACTCCTGATTTAGACATATGACCAAATTGGAAAAGGGAGGATTAATAATCCTAACACCCCCCATGAATGCTAACTTGGAAAATCTATGGGCCCTGGTAATTAAGACCATAGGTCACCCATTACATCAAGTAAAATAAAGTAACTGCTTAATACAAGGAGCTGCGGAAAAAAACACATGGGAAAAAAGCCCCCCCTCTATCTAAGCAGGTAGAATCAAGTCTGAAGTTTGAAAAACTTGAAAATATGTTGCTGTAATCTTCATCTCTGTGAGGTAGCGAAGCAACATGTATGGTTTGTTATGCACAGGTATTCTGGGGCCTGGCATGTAGACTTCTCCTTCTCCAAAAATGATGATGGAAGGAAGGAGGAATGTAACCTTTGTCTCTTGCTAGATGAAGAGTTGTATGATCGTATCCATTCTTCTGAATGTAGTGAGACTGAGCCCTTTCCATATAGCATCTTACAGGTATTCTATTGCATCTCTCTGAAGGAGGTAAGATTGCATGGCATAGCGCAAGGGTCTTTCCTTTCTGAGTGTCAAGTGATTTTCCAGTCATCTTCCTAGCTTCTAGTTTGGAAGTAGGGGATAAATATAGATCTAAGTCACCCTAAATATCAATCTCATAAACTGATAAAGATGGACCTGCAATACTAGTAGAACCTGTAAAAGAAGTAGATGCAATGATTTTACCTTCCCTTACAAGTGGTTGTTGAGAGTGCACTGGTTCTGAAGGAGGTATGAATTGTGAGAAATCATATGCTTTTGAAGCATGATTGCTTCTTTGGATGCATCCATATGTTTGGAAGCTCCAAAATCAATGAGAAAGACATGTGCTGATGTGCAGAAAGCCTTCAATGCATGGTATTTCCTTTGGTATTCTTCATCTTCTTCTTCAGAGTCATCTTCCTTGTGCTAGTAGGTACTAAAATGTTATGTTTCTTCAAAAGAAGAGCCATTTCATCAAGTTGTCTTCTCATACAAGAGATTTCTGAATGAAATCCCTTTCCACAGTAAGAGCAGAGGACCTTTCCTTTGCCATTCTTCTTGCTTCTCTTCGAAACTGAAGGTTCCTTTGACTACTCTTTCTTCATAGGAGACTCATCTCTTTGCTTCCCTTTGTCATTCGTGACCTTATCTCCTCTTGCAACTAGAGATTGATCTTTGGAAGATCTAATGATCCCCATTTGGATCAATTTATCATTCTCAGAAATGAGAGATTGGATGAAGGAATTAAGAGTGGGCATCTTCCAATTTGGATTAGTAAGCCTTATTGTTTGGAAGGTGGATACAAATACTAAGTAGTATGCATTAAGCTTTGTGAGAATGGAAAGAATGAGCTGATCTTCATCCTTCTCCACTTTGCATTGCTTCAACTGATATATCAGGTTCTTGAACTTTGTGAAGAATTCATTCAGTGATTCGAAGTTGGATGGATTAAGAGTGATCAGATCATTTTCTAGCTGATGGATCCTCATCTCATATTGCTTATCAAATAAGGAGGCACTATTGTCCCAAATCTCCTTGGGAGTCTTCAATCCTTGGATGTGGAATCGAAGATCTTGAGAAACTAAGGAGAACAAGTGTCCATGGGCTTCATTAAGCCTATTCAAGTACTTTTCTTTGTCATGATCTAAAGCTGGCACTGCCTCTGTTTCTTCTATGAGTCTGAAGAGCTGCTTGGTGTGGATCATTACCACCATGTCTTCCTTCCACCGATGATAGTTGAAGGGAGTGAGAGGCTCTACTGGATAAACCATTTTGAATGTAGTAAGAAGGACTAAGCTACTGTAGCTAATGCAGTGAGAAGAAAGGGCTGCTTGTAGCGAATGTTGTGAGAAGAGCTGATAACCTGTCACACAATCAAACATACAAAGTAAGGTTGACAATCTGAGCTTTTGAAATTTCCTTCACACCCAGCATAGTTGATCAAGCAAGATTGATCAACAATTTCCTAACTTGGGATATTAAGTGGTAAAATATCTGCTTCTGGTGTAGTACTGGAAGGAGCAATTTTTCTCAAAAAAAATGATCCAGTTGGAGATCTGAGGAGGAGAGGTGTCTTGTTCACTGAGGCTCTGATACCATATTAAATTGAGCACATAGATCTACAGAAAAACACACAACTCACAAGATATATCACACAATTTACTCAGCAATTGAAGAATGAAACAGTGCAAAAAAGGCTTGCAGTTGTGGATGCTTTCATTAATAAAAAATGTAATTAGATAATAATTAAAATGAAGTACAATGGCTTTAATAGCCACATGCAATTCGAACCACATGAGGAAATTCGAATTTATTAGACTCTACTTGACTGTAGGTAACTAAGACCTTGTCTAAATCACTATCGGAGGAGTCAATAGTTAACTGACCTTGTCTAAACCATAACCGGAGTTCATCGGAGTTATAAAACAAAACAAAAGTGTTACATTTATTGTTGACTAGGGATAACTGACTGTGGTAGGTGAGAAATGTGCGCCTCCTAAGTGCAACCATGCAAACCTAGCGCTAACTAAATGTAGAGGACTAGAACTAAATGTAACTGACTCCTAACTTAGCTTAACTAGTCACCAACTGAACTGAACTGACCTTGTTTGGTCTCGGCACTCCCAGTGGCTCCTAAATTGTAGGGATTGGTCTAGGAGGATCCTAAACTAATGCATGTGTTGACTATTGTTCAATTCAGCTTACCAACTTGCTCCTCCAACATAGCAAGTCAGTAAGCCGACTTGAACAATAGCCGATA
The DNA here is from genome assembly GCA_001517045.1 of Pseudotsuga menziesii. Lineage (NCBI taxonomy): Eukaryota > Viridiplantae > Streptophyta > Pinopsida > Pinales > Pinaceae > Pseudotsuga > Pseudotsuga menziesii. The sequence continues at coordinate 14,392 of LPNX010350064.1, read as the reverse complement.
GCATGCAAATGCAATCAGTGGCAGTAGGCATCAATTAGTGTTCCCCACACTTTAGTAACTGAAACATGTGCCCTAATTAGGCCAAGTGGACCCAATGGTGCTAGTGACTAAAAATAGACTGGATGGACTCCCGATTTAGACATGACTTTTGATTTAGACATATGACCAAATTGGACAAGGGAGGATTAATAATCCTAACAAATGGAAACCATAGGAGAACAAGGATTATTAGTAGAAGTACTCTGTTGCTTGGCATGCTTAGCTACCGATGAGGGTTGGATTGAACTGTCAACACCATCAACAGGAGTTTCTGGAGGTGGCTTGGTAGGGTCTATGCTGGGACGAGGAGCCTGAGGGATAAGATAATGTAAAGTTCTGGGCTGGAAATAAACCAAGTTTAGATACTGAGCTTGAATGATAGCCTGCTCTTTAGTAACAACACCACCCATAGCCACATCACGGGAAATGGGAGGCAACAAGGATTTCGTGAACCAATCAACCAATAATTGGTCTTGGATAGAAGTTTTAATAAGCCTTTGTCATATCCTCCACTCATGAATATGATCTGATATATGTGTGGAGGGATTTCTATGAAGTGATGTCAAAATATCCGTATCAGTTTCATAATGGATGGGAAGATGGAAATGAGTAAGAAAAATTGTTTCCAATGAGTTGAAGTCCACAAATGAATGTTGTAGAAGCTCAATGTACCACTTGGAAGACGTACCATTCAAATTTCGTTGGAAGAGTCTCAAATAAACCGAATCATCCATTAAGGAGTTGGAAGAACACCATATATGGAACATCATAACATGGTTTTTGGGATATTCTCCCTACTTCCCATCAAATTTTGGGATATCTGATGATAACTTGAATAGAATTGTAGGCCACGAAGGGTTATGCTAGATAGGTTCATTAATCAACTTGGATAGATTAGGAAAGTCCAAAGTTCTTGATTAGGTTGTATATACTAGTAATACTAATATGGAATCTGTATACCAGTAAAACCATAGGTCGATTGATACACGGGCTGTTGGGGATTTGGATTCGTAGACTATCCTCCCAAAGATTCGCTAGATGGAGGTGGGCCTCTAGGAGGAGAGTTTCCTCCATGTGGTGGTAGTGGTCCTCCACTAGATGGGCCTCCATTGGGTGGTCCTCTGATAGGTGGTCCTCCAGAAGGTGGTCCCCTAGAAGGTGGTCCTCTAGATGGTGGTCCCCTAGAAGGTGGTCCCCCAGAAGGTCAACATCCCCTAGGTGGGCCTCCACCAGGTGACCCTCCAAAAGGTGGGCCACCATAACCTCCAGTAGTATTCATAGGTATCCCTCCAAGCATAGGCATATATGACCAATTAGGTTGTCCCCATGGTGTAAAAATGTTTCTGGGGTAAGGAATACCGGGATATACCATTCCTGTAGATGTAGGTTGAAATTTCACATTGCTTATGGATGGAAGATTTCCCGGGTAAGTATATCCCCAAGAAGGTTTATTAACAATGGATTGTACCCCTGAGGGTTTCCTCGTACAAGGAGGAGGAGTAACAACTTTGGTTTTCATGGAAGGAACTATGACTACTGACTGTCCTACAATAGGGGTCTGTCTTGTACTAGAAGTGACTCCACTAACTACCGGTGCAACTTGTGCTAGGGGTTTCCCCCAAGTTGTAGAAGATATGCGAGAGCCAAAAGTAGACCCAGGATTTGGAATTATAGTAATATGGTTGGAGGGATGGTTTAGATCAAGAACTATTGAACCTAGAGCCAGTGATGCTAAACTAGGAGTGACTTGAGATGAAAAAATTGAACGATATCTAGGAGGGGTTGTTTATGAAAGATGGGGTAAAAGAGCCCACATGGGTGCACTGTGAGGGATAGGTGAAGCGATAAATTTTGCAAGGTTTTATTGAGCATCGTGTAAACTATCAATAGATGGTTGGATCCTTCTAAACATTTCCTCATTCCATGGGGGATTCCTAGCAGGATTAACAAAATAAGGTATGGTAGTCCCAAATTCGAAGATAGATTAACCTAAATAAGTTCTCCAAAAACAAGCATTAGGGCCATATTATTTCCCCTTGGTATCATCAGACGTGAAATCAACAACCCATTTTGATGAACCAACATGACCTTCCATCGAAAAATGAAAGGTAGTATCAATCGTAGGAGGCTATTCGACCAAGGTATTATCATATGTAGTTAATTCTTCCCCAACTTCCACAACTGGATTCCCTTCAACATGAGAATAAGTTGTGGCACCTTGGCATGTGGATTCCATTGGGCTCTCTCCTACAATAGGAGGAAGTTCAGGTGGTAATCCTTGAACCCTTCGAGATCGTCTCAAAGGCAACCCAACAAGACTACTAGTCACTAAAATCCTAACCTAGGGTTTGAAACTAGAATCACACAAAAAACCTCTCCTACACAAGCTAAAGGTCAGAAAGAAAACTTAGGTGATAAGAGGGGCTGATAAAATCCGGTTCCTCACTAGGATTTTCAAGTCTTTACAACTCGCAATATACCACATGGTCCAATAGTAAAGCACGACAAGGAGGATTGGGACCATACCCTTGCCTGAATTCCTGATTACCTGGATGGTACGTGCATAGTAGATCCTCAAGTGTTGTTCTCGATGTATTGATCTGACAAGATGGCCAAAAGGATTTTCTCATATGGTTAAGGGAATCCTGGAGGATTTTCCTGATATACACAAGTTACATGGGAGCTCAAATCCGTGTTAGTGCTATCTAATGCACAACCATTCAAAAGGGGCCTTCCAATATACAATTGAGTACATGAAGTACCTTTCTATATACCTCAAGGGTACATGAAATGTCATTCGATATACCGACTGTACATGGAAGAAACACACAGTTCTTGTGATGTAGTGCAGGTAATAAAATGATAACTCCTATGTTTTAAGATGCTAGAACATGTCTTTATCCTATCACTCAATTTACTAAAAATTTTAACCTATAGCTAACGTTAATTTTATCTTGAATGATTAGGTGAATGCATGAGGTGTGGACAGAAAAGTAAAACCATGCAGCAAGATATGCAATTTTTTCACTTAATCCTTTGAAGTATGCCCTACTTACAGGAGGGAGAGAGTGATTTACTTCTGTTTCAAAACAAAAATTCCCAAACACTCACACTAAAATTATCTTTCAAGAATTCAAACAAGCAACAAAACTTCTAAACTGATCTTGAAAGCAAGAATGAAGTGAGATCTATTTTCCCAAAAATAAAGACACTAGAACTAATGGGCACACTACGCACCTTTTACCATTCATCAAAAAATTAAAATATCTAACTCATAACTATGATATTTTTTTTGACGAGATAAGAGCATGTAAAGGAAAAAGAAGAACACGGATACCTGAAATTTTGTGACGCTAATCATGGATCTAGTGGTTCGTCTTCAAATACAACTATGGTAAAATCTCAAATTTTCTTCAAATCAAAAGAAAAAAGAAATATTTCATAAACTCACAAAGAAAAAAAGTAAAAACCATAAAACAAAGCTTCATTTTTAGTTGATCAAACAGTAAAAAGAGATCTAACTATACTAACTTCTAAGCACTTTTTTCAAAAATAAAACCTAAGCATACAAGCAGCTAAACAAATGGAAGAAACCTAGCTATTTGAACCAAGACAAAATAAGCCTTTACCACTTTCATATTTTGAATTTAATACTCTAGAACTCAAAAGTGAAGCCGAAAACACTCAGAATAGAAAGAAAATCTAACTAAGCTCTAAAATTACAGGGGTATACAAAACCTACCTGGCATGACTTCTAGGAATTTGGTGACAGAGCATTACTGCCTGGGCACTGCCTTTTGTCCACTATGACAGAGCGGTGGCACCACTTAATGTCTATTGAGCAAGCACGGTGGCACGACCTATTGTCCTCACTGAATGCACAGTGAATCTTGTAGATGTCAGAACAGAAAAAGGTGGAGAAAAAGAGAAAGTTAAGTATTAAAATACTAGCATCAAATCGTGAAAATCACAGGAAAATTAAGCATAGAAAGCAGACATGTTTCAGATCTAAGCAGATCTAGTTAAACTCAACCAAAATCTCACTAGGAAGCTAGTAGATATGATCAATTAAAAGTTGAATTTTGGATTACAGAAAAGATTTTGAAAACCAAGGAAGATCATATGTGTTGAATGTTGTCCCTAGTATGGTCTCCGGATTTGTTTCTAGAAATTCTCACCTCTTGTTGACAAAAGATGTTTCCCTAGGTCTGAATGGTTTAGATCTAGAAAAAATGAGTGATAACAAGGATAGAAGACTTCCCCTAGAGCTTGTAGATATTTGGAATGAGTCCTTTAGATATCATGTAGTATGATGTAGTTGTCTTCTATGGTGTTGAATCTCCACAAATGTACCTGCACAAACACATCAAACAATAAGTGAGATCTAAGGTAGCAGAAAATGGTCTACAATTCTATATTAGTTACTAAGGAATCCAATAATAAAATGAATGATTGCAAGATAATACACTTTATGGAAAAGGAACAATCTTTGCATTATAATGAAGAAGAGGGATTACAACTATTTTCCTTAGTTTTGTGATGCTACTTCACATTCCATGCCTTATCCTCAAATCTCCCACTTGTCTCTTATAAGATCACCCTAGATTTGGCCAGAACCTCAATGTAGCAACATAACTTTTCTCCCCCTTCCCATGGAGGATGAGGTAGGTTTATAAGGCCTTGGGAGGATAGGGATGGTTGGGGAAAAGGTGGATGAGGTGGAGGGGAGATCCTACAAGGTGGGATCTCGAGTCCAAGTGATCCACAAGAGTAAGGATGAGGGTGCCACAAAGTATTCCTTTGAGAAACTTTATGAATCTTCTCTTTTTCTCTTTAAAACTCGAGCACCACTCTTTCACTATACAAACAGAGCGTTACCAAGGTGGAGCCACTTCTTGAACAAAGGGTAAAGTCAATGGCACTGCTTATTGTTAAGAGACAATAGGTGTTACTAAAGAGGGTAACACTTTTTTCATTAAAGGCAAAGGTGGTGGCGGACTCAAATATGGAAAATAGGAGTCTAGGAAAATGTTCAACTTCACAGTTTGGGAATTGAGCAAAATTTATGATGTTTTGAGCCTCAACACATGATGGTGACAAGATTTATGTGTAACATTGCATGCCATGAGTGTTATTCATTTACAGATGTATTTTCAGGATATAATCAAGTACCCATTGCTAAAAAAGACCAAAATAAAACGACATTTGTATGTGAATTTGGATCATTCGCATTTAAAGTCATGCCATTTGGATTGAAAAATGCCCCAGTTTTTTTCTACAGGATAGTCATAAAAAAATTTCATGAATATATCTACAAAACAATGGTTGTATATTTTAACGATTGGAGAATCTATTCTATGTTGAAAAAACATTATAAATGGATAAGACTTATGCTAGAAATATGCTAACAAATCCAATTCTCTCTAAATATCAAGAAGTGTATCTTTTCAACCCCAATAGGAATCCTATAGGGACATGTAGTATGCAAGGAAGGAAATAAAGTTGATCATGGAAAAATTAAAATTATTCTCGACTTAAACCACCAGTAAATCCCAAACAAGTGTTTTTCTCAGACACATGGGATATTATAGAAAATTCATCCAACATTATTCTAGCATGGCTTACCCACTAGAATAAATACTAAAAGAAAATCAGGAATACGAGTGGACCGACGAATGCACCGCAACATTCAACATCTTAAAGAAAAAATTAGTCGAAGCACCCATATTAAGATTTCCAAATTGGTCAATTAAATTTCATGTGTATATTCATTCAGCAATCATCCTCAAAAGATCAAACTCGCAGCAGAGTCAAGCAATTTCAATAAATATAAGCAAGACAAAAATTAAAGGAGGGTCCAAAATTTTAAGAAATTTGGGAGAAAGTCGCAGCTGCAACAGGAACACTAATGCCTATTTCTAGTAACCCTTCAACTCATAATTTTCAAACAAGACAACATATTTCTCATTTTCTGCGCATCCATTCCTTCAGTTTTTACTTGCATTTTCATTCTTTTTAACAGTTTAGAAAAGACTGTGGTTATAATAAATGCTCAAATAGATATAGTTATTCAAACTATATACCCTAATTTGTCATGATATTAAAACTATAGAAACCAATTCGTCAATGCTAATGAAGAGTTTTAGCAAAATTGTAAAAAATAATTCGTGGAGCACATGACTTGGAAAAACCTATGGAATCCTCCTCGGCATTAGTTTTTTTCAGTTTGACTAAAAAATAAATCACATCACTTGGAAAAATTTAGCAAGTCAAGAGCTATGGCAATGGTGAGCTATGGAAATGGTTAAGAAAGCCAGCAATGGTGAGCTACGACAATGGTTAAGCAAGCCAACAATGGTGAGCTACGACAATGGTTAAGCAAGATAAGCTATGTGACCTCCACCAACGATTGAGCCATAGCACTCACAAGAGTTATAAATAAATAAATTATTAAAGAATATATAACCTTGGTGAAGGTATATTAAAGTTTGGTTTTTTCCAAATCAATAAAACAATGATCTATATGTGAGTGAAATGGCTGTTTTCAAAACAATATAGCCATGATTTGCATTAAGCATATGAAAACCCTTGTTTTCAAAACAATATAACCATGACCTACATTAAGCATATGGAAACCCTTGTTCATTAAGTGTGACAAGTTTGACATCAATGACAATAACTAAACCCTAGTCATGTGTAACTGGCCAACAAACTCTGCCAACGAACTCCCCCTCTGGCATAGATGGAAAACTTAAACCTGTTCTCCCCATTTTGTCATTTATGACAAAGGATAAATCATGTTCCCCCTATCATAAATACCAATAAATATTACTTGTACAATAGCTAAAGCAACACCAACTCCCCCTATAAAAAATACATGAATCTGTGCAATGTGTAACCAATGAGAAAAAATGTATTGTAGATGAGCCAAAAATATGATAACAGAGTTGAAAGAAGCACCATGGAAACTTGCCATCCTGAGTAAAATGAGAGAGAAAAACAATTATTGAGGGAAAACCCCCAACTGATACCCGAGACTCTTAAATTGCATTTTCGGTAAAGGCTCAGTAAAGATATCAGCAATTTTCTTTTTTGTACCAATATATTCTAGCTTAATGGTATTATTTGAAACCTTCTCTCGGAGAAAATGAAATTTAATAGGAATATGTTTCATTTTGGAATGCATAACTGGATTTTTGGAAATACTAATGGCACTAGTATTGTCACAGAAGATAGGAATAGGATCATCATAATGAATATGTATATATGCTAACATCTCTTTCATCCAGAGAATCTTAGTGCAATAGTTTGTAGCTGCAGTGTATTCTACCTCAGCTAAAGATGTTGAGGATGTAAATATTGGGATAGAATATCAGCCCAAGGTCATTAATATATCAAGAACCATCTCTTCTGAATCCAAGTAGAAATACATCTCACTGATGACAGAATACTCTGATGTGTTTGCTTGGAGCTATAGTGACCTTAAGGCCTATTATACAAGCATAACCAAGAATACCATACCAATAAAGAAGGATGAGATTTATTTCAAACAAACATTGATAAGGATGAATCCCAAATTGTTTCCCTTGATAGAAAAATAGATCAAGAATTTATTTGAGGCCAAAATCATTGTGGCTCTCAGGTTCTCATGTTGGGTGGCAAATTTGGTCCATGTTAGGAAGAAGAATGGGGAAAAAAGAATATGCATTGACTTTAGGAACTTTAATAGATTTTATTTGAAGGACCATTACCCACTTCCCAAAACATACCATATCTTATAAAGAGTATTGGGTTCACTGAGGATCTCCACTCTAGATGGCTTGTCAGGTTATAACTAGATCATGGTGCACCCGGAGGATCAAGAGAAGGCATCCTTAACCACACCTTGGGACACTTTCATGTATGCTAAAATTCCATTTGGGATTACAAATGCAGGGGAAACCTTCCAACAGTCCATGGACATAGCTTTTGCTAATGAAAAGGACAAAATTTTGGTCATCTATCTAGACGATATCACCATTTTTTCCAAATCTGATGAAGAACATGTCGCACACCTATTGAGGATGTTTAGACAATACATAAAGTTCGGAATATCCATGAATCCAAAAAATTCATTCTTTTCTTTGAAATAAGGGAAGTTGTTGGGGCATATAATCTCTCAGGGAGGCATTAGGATAGATTCGAAGAGGGTTGAGGCTATCAACAAAATTGAGCTCCCTCGAAATAAGGTCAAGGTTCAATCCTTACTAGGGAAGGTAAATTTTATGAGAAGATTTATTGTTGTCTTTGCCAAAATAGTGAAATATATAATAGACATGTTGGGAAAGGATTAAGAAATCAAGTGGAATCCTGAAGCTAAACAATCCTTTGAAGACATAAAGATGGCCATATTTGAAGCACCTGTACTTGCAAGCCATGATTTTTCTAAATACTTCCTCATATTTTCATTTTCCTTATAGCACACAGTGGCAGGGGTATTGTTGCAGAAGAATCATGAGGGACATTATCAACTAATTTATTTTTACAGAAAGACCTTAAGAGATGCTCCCATGAAGTATAATATCCTCGATAAGAAAGCTTATGCTCTGGTGCAAGACTTAAAGGATTTTTGGGTATACATCCTACATTCCCATATCATTACTCATGTCCCCACCCGTGTTGTGAAGGAAATTATGACCCAACCTGATCCTAAAGGACGCAGGGGAAAGTGGATAGCAATAATACTTGAGTATGACCTAGAGATGAAGCCCACAAAATTTATTAAAGGCCAGGGACTAGCCAATATTACGTCCCAATACAACTGCGATAATCCCTTCCTTCACATGATTTCTGAGTTGTTAGCAGAAGAGAAAAATACTTAGGCACAACCAGGTCCCCCAATAGGTGAGAATTGTTTGTCATCCCCATGGTACAATGATATCATTTTTGTGTTACAACATATGTAGGCCCCATAGGGTATGGACATAACAAGGTCCAAATTTCTCAAGCAGAAAGCATCTAGGTTCTGCATCTTGGAGGGAAAACTGTATTGGAAGGAGCTAGGAGGGGTGTTGCTGAACTGTGTCAATGAGAAGGAGGAAAATAGGCTCATTGAGGAATTCCATGCAGGAGAATGTGGAGGCCATCACTATTGGAAGGACAATGTAAAAAAAATCATGAGGGAATGGTTCTATTGTCCCACCATATTCTCTAATACTCATAAGAAAGTTGCTTCCTGCCACAAATGTCGAATCTTTGAGGGGAGAAGGAAGCTGTTTCCATTTCCTTTAAAAACCATACAGGTTGAAGCCCCTTTCCAACAATGGGGGTTAGACTTCATCAGAAAAATAAATTGACATTCCTCAGGACAACACAGGTGGATTCTTACTGCTACTAACTACTTCAATAAATGGACCAAGGCCATCCCCACATGACAAGACACCAAGACAGTAATTATGCAATTTCTGGAGGAGCATATCCTGTCAAGATTTGGGGTTCCTAGGAAGATAATATTTGATAATTCTCCTTCTTTCAAGTCAAAAAATATGGTTTATTTTTGTTCCAAATATCACATACAATTGGGACACTCCACAACTTACTACCCACAGGGTGGGTTGGCTGAATATTCAAACAAGAGCCTCATGAGAATCATCAAAAAGTTGCTGCAAGACAATAAGAAGGGCCGGCACACAAAATTTACTCATGCTTTGTGGGCTGACAAAATCAGCATGAAGAATTCCATTGAATCCTCACCTTTCCAACTGGTCTATCACTGTGAGGTGTTTTTTCCTAATTCCATGAGCTTTCCAGTGATGAAATTGCTATAGGAAGAAGAATCTGAAACACATCTAACTCAGAGGAGGATGTATTTGTTTATTGAACTACAGTAGCAGAGGGAGCAGTTATTTGACATAACTTAGAAATTTCAGGAGAAAATGAAAGAAATCTTTGACAGAAGAACTAAGCCTTATGATTTCCAGTTGGGAGATGTATTTTTGTTGTGGGATGCACCACATGAGGACAAAGTGAAGAATGGTAAGTTTGATCACCTGTGGAAGGGCCCATATAAAATTTCAGCCTTCAGAGGAAAGAATGCTTATGTTTTGGATGAAATGGAGGGAGGTATAGTATCTACAACTCCTGTAAATGGGAGGCTCCTCAAACACTATTTCCTATGAAGTAAGTTAAGTTCCCATCATCCATGTCATTGTATATACCATTTTATTTTAACATTGCATGTGTGGATAGGCCCCCTATCAGACTTAAGGCCCGAGGTGAAGGAAATAAGGTCTCTAGTAGGAGTTATCATTTAGTTTTTTGTTTTCAATCAAATTTGAAGGTGAAGGAACTTGATCTACGTGGTTCTTTGCTACCTCACAGGGAGGATAGCATCCGTGATTTGGATTCGCTATTAGCACCTGTAATAAATTTTGAAGTTTTCTACATAGGGCATTTTCACTAATCCCTTTCAAAGGTCCAGAACAAGGAAAAATTAGGGAAAGGGGTTTGAAGTCTCCTGGGAGGTTTATTCCTAAGCCTTAAGGTCAAGGTGGATAAAAAAATACTTAGGCACGACCTTGGAAATGAGCCTAATATGAAAAATATGATCAAGGATAGATCTTGGCGATAACAGATGGTGGAAATCCAACCTGCAGAAGAGATCAACGGTCTTGCAAAGAAGTTGGAAGCGGGAAATGCTGAGTTTCAGCCATAGAAAGTTCAAATCTCAATTTCTGCATTCCGTAGTCCGAGATTCGATGGCCCCAGACGCTTACACCATAGATCAACAGTCCAGCAAATGGTGGAAGTAAAAAGGGAAAAGAAGTTTGATATTGAAAGTTAGAATCCTGATTTTCGCTTTTCACGATCAGGATCCGACAGCTTAGAAAGCATCCACCAGAGATCAATGACTTGAAAAGGAACAAAGGGAGGAGATTAGAAAGCATAAAACTTAAAGAATTTGGTCATGAAAATTTGAAATCCTTCTTTCCGCGATCCACAGGATCTATGGTTCAGAGAGCTCCCACACAAGATCGATGGTGCGGAAAGAAAGCGACCGAAGTGAAAAAGTCAAAACCAAGCTCCAATAAAATTGAAAGTCTGCTTTCCGCCAAAGGCAGAGGTGGAAATGCAGAAATGGAAAGGAGGAGGATGGAAAAGGCATAAATTTGGTCCTAAAGGGTACGAATCCATTTTTTGCGATCCACAGGATCAACAGTCTAGAAATCCTCCATCATCCCTGAGCTCACATCAATGCTAGAGATTGATTCCACTGATATAACCTGTACGAAGAAAATGGTTTTCCATATTTTTGAAATCGACTAAAGGATGCATCATTGAATGGTTGATATTTCTCACAGATCAATATCTATGGCTGAGGTTTATTTCGCTGGATGAATATGTGAGTAATGAAGTTGTTGAAGGTCGTTGAAGTTGCTCTGAACCATAGTTTTTGATCAAGTGATCCTGAGTTCTAGGTGTTTGGTTTCCATTTTGATCCACCATGTGCACCCCTGCATGCTTTCCTATTTTGGTGTTGTGATCATGTCGAATCTACAAGATCAGAGGTTGTTGGGATTTCATGATCATTCGGATTTGATCCACATTTTTGTAACTAATTTTTGGGGGATCTATTTTGATGTTGTTCTCAAGATCCCAAGACTCTATAAATATAACCTCGAAAGAGGAAGAAAGGGTTGGAACTTTCATTTAGAAGAGTTCTACTATTGGTTTTTACATCTCTATACTATTTCTTGGAATTGTTAATGAGAATTATTCTTGTGCGTCTCTGAGATTCATCACGGTTTTCTAAATTCAGTTTGTGTTTCCTATTTGCATCATGCTCATTTCTGTAACTTTATGCTAATGCTCTCTAGTTGTATGTGGGGAATTCATTTCATTAAGCGCTCCTTGCATCAGATGTTGCATTTGTGATGTGTTTGTGATGGATGTTACAAAATTCATCCTCTATTAGGTGTTATGTATCGGTTATTAGCCTTATTGTTTCTATTGCTAAAGGTGGCACAAGAGATTCATCCACAAATAGGTTCCTCTTGCTTCAATGGGATTCCCCCTATTTCTCTTACCACCCTTTAAAGATATTTAACTAAATGTGACACGTACTTTTCCTCGGAATACAAAGGAAAATCCCCACTCATTTTCACTATAATATCCTTAATTGATTCAGATTGTGACTCCATTTTCCAATGGTATTTCTTTTCTTTCTATTTTTCCACTTTTAGATTTGAAAATATCTTCCCCCCGTCAGAAATCTAGCCTTCTGAATGCTTTCTTAAATCCATATGTATATGTGAATGTTTTTGTGACAAGAGAGAGCCCTCTTCGACTGTATTGGCTAGAATACAATCTAAATATTGGTTTGAAATGGTTACCCCTATGACTTCCTACCACAAACATAGGAAAATTATAGGGTGATAACACCTCTCTTCAGCTGAGGCTGAGTATAGAGGAGCAATGAACACATCTACACAATGTGTGTGGTTGCAAGGTATTCACAGAGAAGACATTAACCTATCTAAGATTCCTTCTTGGAGTGGGTGACACATGGTGATGGATGATATTCACTTTCATATTTTTCTTTGTGTCCATTTTAGAGGGGAGGTTTTGTTGCCATTAGGTTTTTCTCCTTACCTTGGTCATATGGAATCTAGACAAATAATTTTTTGTATGAGGTGACTTAAGCCTTAGTTGCCAAGGCCTCAATAATATGTTTAAGTTGTACTAAGTTAAACTTAATGGGGGGTTTTATATAACTAATCCACCTTAGTACCATAATCATACACCTAGGATACATTTCATTATCTTTTATGCTATGCCATATGGTCCAAAAACATAGGCTATGTTGATCAACCTTGGTCTATTGGGTGTTTTTTACTCATTTATTACAGTTGAGGTGCTCCACTTTAATAATTTCGATAGTCCATATGCCCTCACTAATTCCATATCAGTCTTGGTGCGCTCTCCATCCCTTAAATCAGGGAATTCATTTGACCATAGGCACTAGTGCATGTATTTGGTGGATTTTGGCTCTCCTTGGGCATTTATTGCTCCCTATAGCCACTCCCACTCATCCATGTGCTCACCCATGCCTAAAATTCCATCATTTATGTCTCACCATTCTCCATTCATGTTCACACAACCATTTGTTTCCATTTTGAATGGTTTTGAAGCTCATTGGTCAACCTAAGGGGATTTTGATGTCAAATCCTATCCTGACACATGTATGCATATAGATGGCCTCCAAAGGATAGAAATTTCTCCCTAATGTAATATAAACATGATCCATACATATTTACATGTTGTACAGTCATAATAAACACAGTTATTGACTACATTTCTATGTGTTAATTTCACTCTTTCTACTGTTTTTGTGCATAAGTGTGTGTAATATCGAATTGTGAGAATACCCTTGGCTACTTTATCCTATTGTGAATCAATTATGACATTATGTAAATGAATTATAGGAATATATTTATGAGGTGGAGTACAATTCACTACAAGATGACTGCATGGGAGAAGAATCGATATAGTGTATCATTTAAAATGAGATAATATTTCGCATGGTGACGAATGCAACGAAGATCGTCACGGGACATATCAGGATAAAAAATCTAGGTATGAAGATAAATGATCAAATCTCCATAGCATGGATCGGTTTTGTTAATCAGGAACAATATTTCATCCAAAAATGAATCATTGGGCTTAGTTTCCATTAGAGCACAGGGAAGGTCACACATTAACTCCGTGAAAACTAAGGGATTCTTAGAAGTATCCTTAGTGAACTCGAGATCAAATTCTTGTAAGATAATGATCCAATGGCAATACTTACCCCCTAGTACTTAAGGAGTCAAAATGTAATACATGGGGTTTTGATCCGCGAGAACAATTGTTGTGCGTAGTAAGATGCAGTGATGAAATTTTTGCATAGCATTGAGCGTAGCCAAAGATAACTTCTCCACACGTGAGTCACGAGTTTCAAAGTCAAGGAGACTCTTAATTAGGTAATAAATCATGTGTTCTTGGTCGTTAAGATCTTCCTGCACTAGAACCATACCGATAGTAGTAGTGGAGGAAACAACATACAACATAAATTCTTTTGAGTAATTTAGGGGGTGCAACACCCGTGAATGTCTCAGAGTGTGTTTCAAATTATCAAAAGCTCTTTAGGCTTGGTCATCCCAAAATAATTGAGTGTCCTTCTTAAGGAGATGTGTATAGCCATGTGTTTTTTCTGTGAAGTTGCATATGAAACGATGAAGAAATTTGTCCTTCCCTTGCAAACTTTGTAGTTTAGTGATACTAGTCAGGGTAGGTAAGGAAAAAATAACATCTATTTTCAAAGGATCTATCCGGA
>LPNX010350059.1:0-19231 GCA_001517045.1 Pseudotsuga menziesii | reverse complement strand
TATATATAAGGAGCACTAGTTTGGGATTTTTTCTTTGTACTTTTGATCATCTATATTGAGGAATTTTTTTTGGGTTATCTTCCCCTAGAGGGTTTCCCAGGATAAATTTGTGTCTATCTTGTGATTTTGTTTCTTTCAATGATCTTGTATATGATATTGATGTGAAATTGAATTGAATACTATTGTTATCTATCTTAGCATATTGAATATTAACAGGCCATATAGTCATATGCTAAAGTAATTCACTCTAGAGGTGGCTAAGCCCTAAAGGAGACTTATAGCACTGAGTGCCCATTACTATCAATATATCACTTATTATAACTACATGACTTGATAAAACAAAATTTCATATACATAATTGAATATCTATTCTCATGGTGTACAGTCTATGAGAATCATTGATTTGATACATCATAAGACTCCAACCTTGATACAACACAAGCTTCCAATATTAGTACAACATAAGAGCATAGTACATGCATCCACCTCAATACATGAGGAAATAGAAAGGACTTAATAAAACACATTTTACTGACTTGATACCACAAAAGTCTTGGAGAATGACTCTTAACATTGTACAATCAACACTACCTCTCAGTGAGGGAGAGATTCTCTAATTTATCAGGAATTCCCTACCATACCAAGCTTACTTCGGAAGTATCTCAACGTCATTACTGGTCGCATATTTGTTCACAAATTTTCAATCTACTCATCAATAGCTATGTACTGAAATTCTATTTTACATGAGCATGACTTCAGTGAAGTTAAAATTCATCTTAATGTCTTATATGATAAGACAACGTTTTTCATCAATCTTTACTATTAACACCTAATAACTGTAGGCTCAAGTATTTCACCCTAGTAGGTGTAATCCCAAGCTACATTAATCCTTACCATGTAGTACCATTTGCAAGATACATTTATCTTATGTAGTACTACTTGCAATACACATAGATAATCCTATAAAAATACATTAAAGAACCTATTCTAATGTACCTCAAAGGTACTCAAACATATTCTTATCCATAAGCATAAAAAATACAACAGGTCTTTAAGTACCTTTATAGACCAACCATCTACTTATACATAGAAGCATCATCTGGATCCGATCCAAAATGCAGCTTCTCTAAACTAGAAGCTATGGATTTCATATTCATTATATACAACACTTTAGTTGTTTAATATCATGTAGAAATAAAGTCTTATCTTTTATTTCAATATTCAACATTTATTAACTCCAATAATCGTATATCATATGAAGAATTTCTTAGCGATCTTGCCATTCTCTTTCATGTTCTTCAAGGCTTGATCACTTTCATATTGTTTTCATATCATACTACCCCACATAGCCAATTGTATGTCTATCTAACCTCTCCAAGAGTTTTAACTCTTCCATGACAATTCATACTATAACTCTTCTAGAGTATCTAATAGCCTTCAAGACTTTGACCATGTCTATGTTCATATGGATTCTCTCCACAATGTATCACAACCCCTGGCTACCTGAGTCTTCTACCATGAATAACTAGTTTTTGTTTTTTTTAAAATGTTGCTACCTCTGAAGATACATCAAAATTCTCTCTTGAGTCTTCAACTAGAGGAGTCTTTTTCTACTATACCATGCTTGTTCCAGGAAGAGTCTTAGTAAATATGCTGGAAATTATTATCATTCATGGATATGTAGAGGATTTACACAATTCCTTTCTGTACCATGTCTCAGATATAACTGACTAGGAACTTTGCAAAGATTTACTTCTTTACAATATGCTCTATCTGGAGAAGTATCTTTGATGTAATTGTTCTCAATCATTGTACTAGTTAGAATCCATATATTCATGAAACTTTCTTTCACTAACCGAGACATGTTTGAATTTGCATATACTTGTACTAAGTAGCTAACACAGCACATGTTTGTTTTACATGTATATGTATTGATTGTAAAGCATGTAACTGATCCTAAGACCTATATAATTATATATAACATCTATGCAATCCTACAATTCTGAATAGGAATCAAAGTTAACTTCATGTCTGTGGTCATGGACTTATAGTCTAATGTTCTTGAATCATTTCAAGAAATCTAATGAACATTTTCCTCAATCAGAAGAAAATATTTATCTAAATATTTCTACAACTCTAAACTTTTAGAATCATCCAATATTATTACATATAGATTCCTTCTGAATATGAGTACCATACATGGTTTCTACATATAAATAATTTAATTTAACCAGTTCGATTGGTTTTCTAGAAGCTAGAAAATCTGGCTTCCCCCCTGATCCAACTAGCACCCAACAGGTTCTCCTTCGATAAGTTTTCCTCAACATGTTCACTTGACAGGTTCACATTCAACAGGTCCACCTCGAAATTTTCATTTGAAAGGTTCACGTCGACAGGTCCACCTCGACATACATCATACCAACATGCTCTGTGACGGTTAAACTTTTGAACCGTTCTAACTTCTTTTGCAACTGAACGTAACAAGTAGTCACCCAATCATCTTAGTATCCTATATAAGCATGTACACTAATGTAATATACATCATTCTGATCCTCGGATGCAGACGTGAGTCAAGCCAATGTGGACTTGAGGGAGGATGATGTGACGCCTCCATCCCAAGATCAAGCCACTATCATTAATGGCCTTTAAGACCCTGGGAGATGTGGCCATTCCACAACTCGATAATAGGATGATGC
This sequence comes from Pseudotsuga menziesii, assembly GCA_001517045.1. Lineage (NCBI taxonomy): Eukaryota > Viridiplantae > Streptophyta > Pinopsida > Pinales > Pinaceae > Pseudotsuga > Pseudotsuga menziesii. The sequence goes on along the minus strand of LPNX010350059.1, from coordinate 16,535 downwards.
AGTCTCATCGCATATTGGGCACCATTACTAATCCTCTTGGAAGCCTCACCTCGCACAAGCGCCATTCAATTGGGACGATGGCAACTATCATGATCTTCTTGCTTTACTTTGTCGCTCTGCTCTTTTGGGTCATTCACACTCTCCAGGTTCATGATGCTCTCCATAGTCTCTCTACACATGAGGGTCACCACACCATGCCACAGGCTCCATTGATTTGTCTCTCTGCTACTCTGTTCCCTCGTATTTCTCTCCATTATCTAATTTTGCCAGCCAAGAGCCTTGTGCAAGTCAGTCTTCTCATTGCTCTGCACAATACCACCCCCTAGCCATTCCTAGAAAACAAAGAGGAACTTCCCGCAGGGGATGAGGCCACCATGCTGGGACAAAAGACCAAATTCCTCTCTCTTCTCAGGCTAGTAACAACGGCTTCAACCTGGAAATTTTGGAGGAAGTGTAGAGAATTGTCTCAGATTAGGAGGATGAATTGTCTAGAGCACTCGGTGCAGCTGGACGAACTATGGAACTCAGACAGAACTACTAGGTCTTTAAAAACCTGCTCATGTGCCTTGTCCTCAGATTCAATCCACTGGTTCCACCACACCCAGCCCCTCTTGTTCAACCCCTCTCGGCTCCCCAAGAGACCGCACCACCGGGTCCTCACTCGAACTTGCCTCAAGCCTCTCCCTCTCCACCTGATGCCTTAACCCCCTCCACTACTCCACCACTATGCTCCATCCCCCCTCCGCATCGAAGACCCTCCTCCAGCCATGCATGTAAGTTATCATCCAACCCAATTGTCTCAAAGAAGACCTCTCTTTTAACCACCAAAAACCCACCTACAGCCTCAGTGAAGGAAGACCCCAGCTCTAGTGATGAGGAAATGGCAACATCTGGTGATAGTTCGGTAACATCTTCAGGCGAGCCCACACAACTAGCATCTCTAGGTTACACATGTACAATCACGAAGGAACTATGGCGTGGGAAGAAACCATGACCCATGGTATTTATGGCTATGTGTACTTCTGTCTTCCTGCATGGTCTACATTCAGGTTCCTTACTAGCCACATGCTGCTCATTTTTTAACATGTTTGGTTTTTCTTTTTTTATGTAATGTTCACTTGATGGCTTTGGCCACATCCTCCTTGAAATGTGGAGGTTTTTTCTTTGTTTAATTGGAAGGCCTTTTTTCCCTCCAAGAGGGAGGGTCATTTTTTATCTGTTTTCCCTCCCAGAGGGAGGGCCTAGCTACACTTTGATACTCCATATTTGCTCCACCTGAGCAGGTTTGTCTGTAACTATGCATGTACTACTATTTTCTCTTTTTTTAATAGAATAGATCTCAACTTACAAAAAAAAATTATATACATCCTTTTGATCAATAGAAATATGATTCCTCCATCTTTCATGGAGCAAAAGTAATAAATTGGTTCAAATTCTTGCATATTTTCTGTGCATATATTTCTTTTCAACCTAGTGTGTTTCCTTATTAGTTGGTTCTTCTTATATGCTTCTTCCATTACAGTAATCAACTCATTCATTCGACTTTTGTCCCCAACATGCACCTGGGCATGACCTGGATCATTGGTATCATAGAAAGATCTTTTTCAGAGATTAAGTTACATAAGCACTTAAACACATATTTCATTAAAATTGCAAAGATATTTTTACAAGCAAAAACGTAGAATTTAGTTTTTTGGTTATTTTGTAATTCTAGATTTACTGTTTAATTCCAACTTTAATGAAATATGTGTTCTTACATCGAAGTTATTTAAATTACGCATGTTCAAACACGGTCGCAAACCCAGCAACAAAAGAAGACACTTCCTTTAACTTAAAAAAAATAGCCGAAGAAGAAGACAATAAACATGCAACTCATGAGACAAAAAAACTCATAGAAAAATCATTGGCTCACCAGCAAACTGAAATTTTCACCTAGTTTAGTGATATTCTAATGTGAGTCACTTAGAACTATGGGGAATCCTTAACGTAACCTCACTATCATAAAATCATCTCCTTGAAAGTGCAAATGAATATGAACATACAGAATCTTGAAGATAAGATTGACGCGAAATTCATCGACAATTGGGTACAACAACTGGAATCTTATTACGCGGTGAATCAACTCTCTAAAGAGAAAAATATCACCATTGCATCCTTAAAAATGTCAACCTCTATACATTGCTGGAAGGATAATCTATCAACAAAGATGGAAAAAGAAGACGACCCCATAGAAACATGGGTAAAATTTGTTGAATATGTCCAAAACGAATTCTACCCCCCCAAGTATCTTGAACATCAGTATAAGAAGTGGCAACAAATAAGGCAATGGAAAGACCATTCCATACAGAGTTACACCGACTAGTTCTATCGAATAATGGCTAGTCTTGGTGTCTAAGAAGAGGAGAAATTGCTTGTCCTAAAGTACGTTAGCGGTTTATCCCCATACATTCAGAAATAGATGGAGTTTCCTATTGTCAGTATGCTTGCGGATGAATTTCATTATGTTATGCTATCAACCTTGAAGCTAAACATAAAGGAAAAGCACATTTCATGAACAAGTCAACATGTCAAACATTCGACAAGAAGTCACGAGTCGACTCTGACAAGTTCAAGAATCCTTCTCAGCCGACTCTGCCAAAGCATTATCATCAAAAGAAGAACTTTCAAAAAAACAAAAGGGATCACAACAAACAAACTCCTACCAAGAAATGGTGTGATTATCACAATTCAGCATGGCATGATGCGTTAGAATGAAAATCTCGAAAGACATTTTTCGGAAAAATTATCAACATCTGACTTGTCTTACAGAACCTTGGTAGAATCTAGTCCATATGTATCAAGTCTCTGAGCTTTGATCTCGACCACTCCTATATCCTTGACTATCAATGATGAGGAGGAACGAGAGCACCTTTTCCATATACAGATATGGGTTCATAAAATTCCATTACAATTGATTATGGATAATGGTAGCTAGAAGAACTTCATTTTTGAAGAATTTGTGAATAAATTAGGCATTGTCACCACTCCACATCCTCAACCTTGCAATATCGGTTAGATAAAGAATGGGAAGGAACTAAGGAACACCCGACAATGTTGACTCACCTACTTCATTAATCCTTTTGAAGATGAAGTACTATGTGACGTGGCACAACATTCCGTAGTCCACGCCCTATTCAGTAAACCATACCTATGGGATCGACATGGTACATACCATTCAGGGCCTCAGAAGGTGATTTTCAAAATCCAGAATCAATGGTATGACATACCAAAGCGACAACCCACATCAACGGTTGCTATGATATCTACCAAACAAACAAAGAAGCTTATGAATCAAGCTCAAAATTTTGCATTAATAATGATAAATCCTCAACATTTCAGGAAGACTGCAAGAATAAGTCGACTCACCGACCAATGCAGCCCTCGACAACAAGAACATATCAACATCATTCTTGAAGAATACCAAAACATATTTCAAGCACCCGACGGAGTACCTCTACATTGTCAAGTAAAACACTCCGTTGAACTTGTTCCTAGTTCTTCATTACCTAGCGCATCTATTTACAGAAGATCCATTCTTGAAAATGAATATATTCACAAACAAATCCAAGATTCAATCGAGAAGGTTCATATCTGCCCCATCTCCTCTTGTTGTGTAAGTCCAGTCATCTTAGTTTCAAATAAATATGGGACTTAGCGCATGTTCATCGACTCTCTAGCTCTCAACAAAATTTCAGTGGAGAAAAGATACCCTCTTCCACGAATTGATGAACTCATCGATAATATGAAAGGTGCTAAGTTCTTTATGAAACTTGACCTCAAGTCAAGATACCACCATATTCCAATCAAGCACACTGATGTATGGAAAATAGATTTCAAGACCAAGGAAAGATTGTTTGAATGGTTATTCATACCTTTTAACTTAACCAATTCACCTGCAACCTTCATGAGATATATGGATGACCTTCTACGACCTTTCATCTGTAAATGTGTCATTTTCTATCTAGATGTTATCTTGATTTTTAGTAGATCATGGGAACAACATGTCAAACAGCTTCGACACTCTCCAACAACATTGACTATATCAAAACATGGACAAATGCTCATTTGCGATGACCAGCATAAATTATTTTGGGTATGTAATTGACTTTGCAAGCAGTCATGTTGACTTAGAAAAACTACAGATCCTCAAATTATGGCCCATTCCTCAAAATATTCATGAACTAATAATTTTTCTTGGTTTAGTGAATTTCTATTGATGATTAAACTTGGATTCAGTCACATCGCATGGCCTTTGAATTAGTTGACGAAAAGAAATGGGAAAACTGTCTTCAAGTAGACACCAACACAACAACGAGCTTTTCAAAAAATAAAAAACAATCCTTTTACTGCACCAGTACTTGTGTTACCTGATTTGCATCAGCCCTTTGAGATTGAGATAGATGCATCAGACTATGCCCTTGATGCAGTGATCGCTCAATCAGATCACCCAGTCACATTTCATTCTGACACTTTCAACGACATAGTTATAAGGTACTCAACATATGAAAAAGAACTATATGCCATTGTGAAAGCTCTCAACCAATGAAGACACTACATTCTTGTCAAGGAAATGGTCATCATCACTAACCATAAACCTTTCCAGTTCACTCTGTCCTAGTCAAAACTATAGACAACTCGACAACTCAAGTGGATTAATTACCTCCAACAATTTAAGTTGGTAATTAAGTATCGGAAAGGAAAAGCCAATGCCACAGTCGATTGTCTCATCATACCACCCATTAGTCTACTATCTATAGTGATAAGTATGCAGGGTTATGACACCACTACTTGGCCTCAATCGTATGGGGTAGACTATTATTTCTCTACAATTTGTCGACAGCTTCATACCGACAATTTTTCTACTACCAAACACTTCCTGAAGGACACCTCCCTATAGAAGTTTGGACAAATTTGTGTACCGGCCGGTGAGCACCCACAGAAGCTCATTTGGGATGCCAACTACAGCAAGGCTATAGGAAATTTTGGAGTCGCAAAAACACTTGTTATCTACCAAAAGTATTTTTGCTGACCTTCACTTAAATATGACGTCAAAAAGTACATTCGATCATGCATGGTTTGTGCCATTGCTAAACTGTCGAATTGATGACAAAAACTATACACACCTGTTCCAGCTCCTATTTGACCATGGAAATCTATTTCTATGGACTACTTAACGGGATATCCTACTACCAAACATCATTATGATGTGATATTGGTAGTAGTTGATAGATTTTCCAAGATGGCTATACTCATACCATGGAACAAGACTACGCATCACAGTAAACTGCTCATCTTTTCTTTGAACATGTGTGGAAACATTATGGCCTCCCAACGACCATTATTTTTGATAGAGATTCTATATTTGTCAGCACCTTTTGGAAAACTCTCTGGAAACAATTTGACACCAGACTTTCTTTGTCGACAGCCCCCCATCCGCAGATAGACGAAAAAATAGAAGTTGTAAATCGCTTAGTTGTACAAACACTTTGCATGTACAACCACAAGCATCGTCAAACATGGGATGACATCCTTCCATACAAATAACATAGCTACAATTTTTCTCAACACAACTCTACAGGAAAGAGTCCATTTGAGATGTATTACGGATTTCAACCCTCAATGCCTATTAACTTAATCAATTCCTCGACATAGTCAAACGACATTGAATTCGAAGGATGAGAAATGGAGAAATATTAATTGAAATTCACAGATCAAATATAGACCATTCAAAAGCAAGCATAGGAAATGTTGCAATGAGCTAATGCAAAAACTAAGGTCTGACACGACAAGCATCATATTCCTCATTCATTCCTAATTGGTGATAAAATCTGGTTACATATAAATAAGGAGTTCTTCATTGGTCCATACAAAAATATTAAGCCTTTGAGATATGGTCCATACAGTATCCTTAAATAGATTGGAGAAAACACTTTTCAGCTCGACATTCTTGCATGCCTTGGACTACATCTAATTCGACCATATCATGCACCATTGTTGGAACATAACGAATTGAAGATAGAAAAACTTGAACACATCCATCCATATGTTCAAGAACCTCTTCTTTACAGCACCATTGTGGGATGACGCATACGCCATACAAGGGAGAAATCCATTCCCTTGTTTCAAGTGGCTAAAGATGGACAACTCCTTGTGCAAGGAGAATGGTACTTTGCTATTGAAGTACCAAACAAGTTTCCTCACCTAAACGAATACACAATGGCGACCATTGTTTCTTAAGGAAGGAGGAATGATCCAACTAGCACCCAATAGGTTCTCCTTCGACAGGTCCTCCTCGACATGTTCACTTGACAAGTTCGCCTTCGACATGTCTGCCTCGACATGTTCATTCGAACATTTTTCCTTGACATACAACATACCAACATGCTCTATGACAATTGAAATTCTAAACCATTATAACTTCTTTTGTAACTAAATGTAACAGATAGTCACCAAATCTTCTCACCATCCTATATAAGCATGTACACTAATGTAATATACATCCTTCTAATCAATAGAAGTATGATTCCTCGATCTTTCATGGAGAAGAAGTAATAAATTGATTCGAATTCTTACATATTGTCTATGTATATATTTCTTGTCGACCTAGTGTGTTTCCTTCTTTGTTGGTTCTTCTTATTTGCTTCCACCATAATAGTACTCGACTCATTCAGTCAACTGTTGTCCCCAGAGTGGACTTGGGAGTGGCCTGGATCACCCCCTCTCTATTAGAATTGTTGTGCCATTTAGATCTTCAAGAAATTAGTTCTGAATTATGATTGCAATAAAAGGAGAATGAAGATACAAATTGAAAAAAACAAAACACACAGAAAATGGATGAGTGTAGCTCAAGTAATTACAATATCATTGTCATTAATTAAATCTGTTACAATTGTTTACATAATGGAAGAATTTGAATGCATTAGGGAGCAATTCGAATATACCAACTGGATCTGACTGTACCTAACTAACTATCTAACCCATGGTGTCTCAATCAATATCGAAGTCCAACAGATCAACTCCCAGATGTCCAACCAACTCATACAACCAGTAATAACTAGTTAACTCAGTGCAACTGAGTGTGGTAGGTGGGAAAAGGTGCCTACTCCACATGCAGCCATGCATTAGTCATGCATAACTAGCGCTAGCTAACTGATTGTGATCTAACTAAAAGCAACTAGAATCTAACTAAGACTAACTAGTTCCAACTCCAACTAACTGATGGAGGTTGGTGTCACGACTCCGAGTGGCTCCTAAAATGTAGGGATTGGTCTAGGAGGCACCAAAACTGATGCATGCATATGTAGCAACTGGAATTTAACCTCTAGCAATGTTCCCCGCACTCTAGTAACTGGTACATCTGGCCCCATTAGTCCAAGTGGACCCAATGGTACTAGTGGACCCAAATAATTAATTAAGGTTCCTAAGTTAGGCTAAATAATCTATATAGAAAGTATGGTCAAGGAAGGATTAATAATCCTAACACCCCCCCTGAATCCTAACTTGGACAACTGTGGGCCCTGGTAACAACACCATAGCTCACCCAAATACAATCTACAAGATAGTAAAAAAATGTTGCTTAATACAATCGAGGAAATAGGGGAAAACCTCATGGGAACACCCCCCACCACCCTCAAAATAAGCAGAAATAGCAAACTGCAAGCTATATTTAGAATAAATAATCTTCATCCTTAGAAAAATAACTTGAGCAAATACATTGCTGCAAATTTTCAGCTCTATGTAGCAGCATGGTCCATATGTGAACCTCTCAATGTACTTCCTAATTAATGACTATGTTTGTCTCTTTTGGATGGTGAAGGTAGGGAAAGATCAAGATTTTTATTTTGTGGACCATGTAGCTAATCATTCGCCATCATCAAGTAGCATCGAACTGGAACTTTGTTGCACCGCTTTGTACAGAGTGAATTTGTGAGAGATAGTGCAGCATGTTCATTCTGATACCGGGACCTTGTTCTTCTTCTATCTTCTGGATGTCCAGCACCACTTCCATCTGCATCAAGGACCTTTTGAGCCCATCTAGACTTCGGCTTCTGTCACGTTTCTAATTAGGAATGGATTTTGGATTTGGATCTAGAATCTCTTGAGATTTAGTCTCCATAACAAGATCATGCTAAATGTGATATTCTTCATCTGAATCTAAAACCTGTAGCACAACATCATCATCAAAAATAGGTGGAGAAATAGTTATACCTTCCCGTGCTGTTGGAGGTGTTTCATACAACTGATCTTCTTCGAACTCGACACTCCTTTCAATGAAGCATCTTCGTGTTGCAACCTCCATCAGTCTGTAAGATTTTGCATCTTTTGCATATCCCAGTAGAATGCATTCACTACTTTGGGCTTGGAAGGCCTTCCTCTTGTCAAGTGGTATCTTGGCCCAAGCTTTGGAACTAAAAACTCTCAGATGAGAGACATTGGGCTTATGCCCATGCAGTTCTTCAAATGGAGTGACCCCAACAAGTGACTTGTGGGGTACTCTATTCTACAAATATGAAGCACAGTTTACTGCTTCAGCCCAAAGAGAAGGAGGTATATTTTTGGCATGGATAAGGCATGTTTCCATCTCTTTTAGTGATATGTTCTTCCGCTTAGCCACACCATTCTTCTATGGTGTGCATGGAAGTGATTTTTCCATTCGAATCCCCTCTAATTCAGAGAAAATCTGGAAGTATCCTTTGATGTACTCTCCTCCTTTATCAGATCTTATTGAATTAATCTACTTATTGAAATTGTTCTCAACCATAGTCTTAAAAACTTTAAAATTCTCAAAAACTTCTTATTTTTGTTTCATGAAGTAGATCTAGCAGTACCTAGAACAATTATCAATAAATGTGAGGAATTACATGCAACCATTAATGGAGTTTGTGGGTATAGGTCCACTTACATCACTATGTATCAAATTAGGTATAGAGGCAACTATATGTACCTTCCCAACACCATACTTCTTTTCTGGATGCTTACCTACCAAGCAACCATCACATACTCCATTGGAAGTTTGGATGGAGGGAAAACCTTCAACCATTTTATGATTGTGGAGTTGCTGCAGATATTTGAAATTTAGATGGCCAAATCTCTCATACCAAATCTTGCTGGTGTTGTTAGCATGAGACAATAAAGCTATAGGAGGAGAGATAGATAAGAAATGTGAGAACTCATAAGATTTGGTAGAGTGATTTGTGATAACTTTCGCTATAAGTTGTCCAGTGGCTTTTTCTGTAATCTCAATTGTTTCTGAATCGAATGTAACTCTCTTAGGAGAGCCTGTACGAGTCATCTGATAAACATACAACATGTTAGAAGCTAGGGAGGGAACATAAAGAACATACTTGAACTCACCATGCTTCACTCTAGCTGAGCCCCTTCCTTCTGCTGGAATCTAGGAATCATCTCCCATGTGAATGTTAGGCCCCTTTCATCGTGTTAGGGAAGAGAAGGATTCTTTGGAAGCAACAATGTGGTTGTAAGATCCAGAATAAGTTATGTATGTTGTAGACTGTGTAAGGCTAGATTTCAAAGCATGGCACCTTTCATCGTCTTCTATCTATGGTTCTTCATCATACTTCTTTCATCCTTGTGGAAGAGAAATGTTATGTTGCTTGATAAGAGAGGACATTTGATCTCAAGACTAGGAAATGGGTTGTTCCCTTCCCTTTCCACAAATCTCACACATAGATATTCATTAAAATAAATAATAGTTTACTAGAAGACAAGGGACTAGGGATTGGGAGGTGTCCTTCACTTCCAATAGCGCTCACACTTAGTATAAATATAATCTATTCTAGTGCTAACCCACACAAAAAACATCAATCAAAAGGAAACCAATAGCGATGGTAAGGGAATAACATTCAAATGTGGGGACTTGCTCTCCTATATGGAGGTCGTCCGTTCAACAACCAAAGGCTTTTCAAGGACTTTCTCTCCTTTATGGAGGTCATTCCTTCAACAACAAGAAGCTTCTCTAGGCTTCTCTCTTGTGAGTGGAAACCCAAAAGAAAATCAAAAGGATCTTGACTCCCTTCAGAATTTTCATGCAAAGAACAATCCCCAAGCAAATGAAACGTGTTCCCTAATCGAATGGTCCTTTCTTTTAACTATTAATTACTCCACTTTAAATAAAATGGACCCTTTTTTGGATCAAAGGAATACACATCATGTATTAATATATCCATAAAATTTATACTAGATATATACAACGAAATATTTTGTTATATTTATGTCAATGTTTAGTTTTTAATAAGATTTTATTCTTTATTTGATATCACCATTCTAATTATTTATAATACTTGGTAATATATGTAATATCATAATGTTTTTTTAACCATGAGAACAATAACCTCTTAAGAGTATATCCAACATCCTGCAAGTCAAGTGAGATATACCAATAATTAGAAATGTCCCGAAGTTTAAGTTTCTTTTCCATTAGGTAATTTTTATTTATTTTGCAACCTTTTTAGATATAAGATAATTTTAATATTATTTAGAATAATCACTAAATTTGATTTAGGATCACTTAGTATTTAATTTTAAGCTAATAAGTAGGGTATCTCAATTCACTAAAAGCTTGAGAAAAAGCCACTAACCTTAGTTTAGAGAAACACTTAAAGTTTTAAATAACCAAGAGAATATTAACAAATTATATTTTTTTCATTTGGCTTAAACACCATGATTACACCTGACATCAAATATATGGCTTCCTATCTAGTTACCTCAATGCCCTTATTTTTTTTGTTGTTCCAAGTCGTTAATCTTCTAAACAACTTAGAAAATATAGAACAATACTTATAATGTTGTACACTTCCATTTGTGCTTAAGTTAAAAGAAGGATCCGAGGGAAAATATAGAACAATACTTATAATGTTGTACACTTCCATTTGTGCTTAAGTTAAAAGAAGGATCCAAGGTAACATAAGGGATATTACATAATTGTATAGGTAAAAAAATTTAACTTCAACCAAAACAAACTCTTAATTGTTCATTTTAACAAATTAAAATGGTATTTTATTACTATTATTTATTTTTAAAAGATTACATTATATAAATTTTAAATGAAATAACTAGATCCATATAAATTAATTTTAAATATCAATTTATCAAACATGGAGTGGGATTCAATTTTTTAAGTTGTAATTGTTTTTAAATTAAATTTATAAATTTGATCATTTTCTTGCTTGATAAATTAGGGGTAGGTTTTAATTTTGTATTTTATAGGCTAATAAGATTTTTTGTACAGAAGAGATGCATTCTACAGGCCCTTGGAGGAGAGATGTGTAACTCATTATATTCTCATCCTAGAGTCTTGTCCTTTATAAAAATAATAAAATATTTTTAAAAATAACTTGTCAACTTAAATTATATTTAAATTATTCAGAATTGCATACATATTAAACAACATAAAATTAGAGAAACTAAAACCATAAACATTGGATTACACATTTTCACTCTAAAAACGAGTTTGCACATTGTGATATTTGATCCATCTTGGTGCTTTGCTTAATAGATCCCTTTTAGATGGATGTATGATGGTTTAATTAATTATCATAATGTTTTAGTTTATAAGTCAACATGAATTTTTTAATTACTTTTTATTTTTGATAGTGTAAAGTTCATTTACCATTAGGTAAATTCAATTTTAGATCTATTGATTAAATATTTATATATATAAATTTTATAATAATTCAATTTCAAGTTTTTAATTAATATATTATATATAATTAATATATGAAATCGAATTAAATTATAAAAAATTAAATTTTTACACTTCAAATGAAATTATATTGACTTTAATATAATTAAAATATAATGATCTTTTGATAATTGTTTTAGTGTGTAAAATTTTAATTAATTTAATATATATCTTTAATCTTTATCCATTTATTTTTTCTACTTATATTCTTTTTTGTAATATCAACAAATAAAAATAAAAAATTAAATAACATTCATCATTAAAAATAGTATTAAAAAATAATTAAAATCAAAATGTTAGGTAGGAAGGCTCTTGCACTTATTCAAAGGTCCACAATCTCTTCACTTGAAAATTCAGATTTATGTGATATGTGAAAATTCAGATTTATGTGATATGTGAGTATAGTTGAACCTTTTTTTTCCAGATAAAACATTCATAACCTTTTTATTAATATAAAAGATTACATTTTTATGATGTTTTTATGAAAGTAACATTTCTTAAGTATTTTCAGAAATAGCTTTCTTCCAATTACTTATATTCATTGAAAATGATTTCATACCTTTTAGAAAAAAAATCTTCTTGTTTCATCATTCAAGTTTTATTCAAAAATAAACTTTTTCAGAAATGCATTGAACCAAAAAAAATCAATTATCTACCATTGCTTATGGTTCAAAAACATTACAAGAGCTATTTGTAAAGTGTATCAAGCCTCCCTACTATTGCATAAAAATAATCCATTGAGATATTCATAATACTTTCAAGAATTCAAAAATTCATGAAAGTATCTAGTTTCACTTTAGTTCATATTTTATGTAATGTACCAAGATCCTTGTGCCATAGTTAATGCAAGTCCACAAAAAATGTTCACTTTCCTATATGCATGCTTTATGTCCACGTTTTCCATCATGTCTTTGAACCTTGGGTTTCTTCTAATAAAAGAATAAATTTAACACTATGAATCTTATTAAGACTTCTTATCCATTCCATTTAATATTAATTTGTGAATTGATTACCTCTTTTTGCACCGCCATCCATGAAAAAAGTTTTAAGGAATTCAATTCTACATAACATCCTTTTGACTCACCTTGAGCTACCCATCAAAATATCTCCATGGATTTCTTTAATTAATTTATTTCATTGTAATTTGTTTAATTTTTATCTTTCCATTATCCTATGGGAAATAACTAATAATACCTATTTCTTGTAAATCACATTTCGTAGGAAACACAAAAGAATCCTCAAAACAAATTTGATTTTTGGCCAGCCATATACCCCATGCAACAATCAAAGAAAGGTATCTAATACCTTTTAAGTCTTCATTAAAACTCCATTCCTTTAGAGATACTTCCATAGTATCACCTCTCCATAGATCATGCAGATTTAATGGTGGAATCTTAAAACCCGAGCGCACAAGCCTTCACCCTTAATCAATCTCCATACAATTTTTGCATATAAGGTTTTTGAGAACAATGGTGGAATCTTAAAACCCCACCTTCCAAAAGATTTAGGAAACACCAAAGCTTGCCATTTTATGCCATTTTATCCACACCGTGCCCCTTTATTCTATAATGCATAATCTTCTAGTTTTTGTCTAATTTTTTTAATAACACCTCCTCAAAACCATAAATGCATCCAAAAAAAATACAATTACCTTTAAAATTCTTTTTACCATAACTAACTTCCCTCCCTGAGAGTGCCATAAATGACTTCAATTTTTTATTCTTACTTCACATTTTTGGACATTAGCCCATCCAAATTCTTAATTACATAAAGAAACATGTTTCTAATGTATTGAACCTTCACGAGAGTATACTTGGAACCTAACTTAACTCGAAAGGATTTATTTTTATTAATTGGTTAATAAAACTTATCATAGGATTTAGTAAGCTCTATCGTTACTTAACTTTCAATGTGAAGGATTTTTTTAATAAGGTAATAAAACTATGTGAAGGATTTTCTTAGTAAGCTAATAAAACTTATTGTAAGTTTTAACGTAATGATCCTCGTCACTTTCACTATCATGTTATTTCTAAATATATACTTAAAACTTATTGTAAGTTTTAACACGTAGTTTTAACGAAATCTCTATTATTTAAAAAAACCAACACTTAAATTATTATTTTAGTGATTTCCTAAAAAATGGATTAAATCAATTTCGTTAATGATTTTATTTCATTTTTTATTTTTAAACTATTTTTTTTAAGTTTTGAGTTTTTATCTCTCCAAATAAATAACTATTTTAAAAAAGTTACCTTTCTGAGTTAATCTTCAATCATAAGAGTAGAATTCTTTTATTAAAAAGTTTAAGCAATAAAGAAAATAGTTTTTATTATATACTTAATAAAAATCCAAGAAAATTACTACCAAAAATAACACAAACCAATAATCGATAACCACCAATGTTATGCAAAATTTAGATTTCAAAACAGATTTCAAAATTCAACCTCAAAAAAACTAAAAAAAAGTGTAAAAATCCCTAAATCAAAATTTACATTTTAGAAAAAAAAAAACATGTAAAAATCCCTAAATCAAAAATTACATTTTGGAAAAAAAAAACGTGTAAAAATCCCTAAATAAAAAATTACATTTTGGAAAAAAAAATGTAAAAATCCCTAAATCAAAAATTACATTTTGGGGAAAAAAACGTGTAAAAATCCCTAAATCAAAAATTACATTTTGGAACATTGTTTGTCAGTATAGCCTTTCACGGATCATGTGAAAAGAATCGAAACTCTCCAATATTTAAACCCAAATAAAACTACCACAGTCACCATTTAGTGGAAACATTTTTTTCTTGGATTGGACAAGTTTCTGCATGGATGCATGGATCAGAATTTGATAAAAATGCTAAATGGAATAACTCAAGAATGTGCAGGCGACGACGATCAAATTGTTAATAAAAAATATGTTCGTTGTTAATTCAAAGAATTCTAAACGAATCCGGCAAGTTGCCTGCTCCTATTGAATCACATGAAGTACCCGGATGTCAAGCGGGAAGATGGGTCATCCTTATCTTATTGCAGATTCACTGCATTGCATTCAATTGGCAAGGAGCAAAATCAACTATTGATTTTGTTTCTTGTAAGTTGGATGTAGAGAATTTGTAATTGAGATAAACTCAAATGCAGTGACGTGCATTTTCGATGTTAGTTGAATTTCCGATGATTTTTTTCTTATTTCAGTTTGATTTTTATTTGTTTTTGGATATGAATCTTCATGAAATTTTCAAAATATGTAAAAATATTGTTAAATTTTACAGAGTGTGAGTGTTTGAGGTTTTTATGTCAAATGATTTTATTTCTACACTTAAAATTGCCTAACAAACAATAAAAATTACAAAATTTTGTTAGTTAAATTCACTGCATTTCAGTTGATTTTAGGAAAATCAAAATTATCCCTAGTTAGAGAGTGTCTCCCTAGTTAGACAGCTCCTTTGCGATGGATATGGCCGTGTTTTATAAGGAAGATTTACAAAAGTGACTAGTTCTAGAGTTGATATTATCATTAATATTAAATCTTAAACATATAGATTAGATAATGAAGACGCAACTTGCTTCGTTTTGAGTAGACGGTGAGGTAGACGATGGGCAATCCTATCACCCAAACCTAGAAAAGCCAACTCGACAACCTGCCATAGGTACTTCCTTCGTAACTCTGTAACTCTATAAATAAGTGTCACCGTATTTACACTAATTCGGATATGCGTAGTGGAAGGAAAATGGATTCAGTAGAGAACTTTACGAGTTCGTGGGTAATAGCTGCCACCACAGCAGGATTCACGATGCTCGTTTTGATGATCTTCTTCTTCTTTTGGGAATATCGTTTGAAGACGAAGAAAACAAGCAATC
Organism: Pseudotsuga menziesii; assembly: GCA_001517045.1. Taxonomy (NCBI): domain Eukaryota; kingdom Viridiplantae; phylum Streptophyta; class Pinopsida; order Pinales; family Pinaceae; genus Pseudotsuga; species Pseudotsuga menziesii. Next base: position 947 of record LPNX010350059.1, on the reverse strand, counting down.
AAGAAGTAGTAGTGCAGTTGCCTCCAGGACCAGCTGCATGGCCAATCATCGGGAATCTCCACATGCTGGGAGAGCTTCCTAATCGTTCTCTGAAAGACCTTGCGGACACATATGGTCCCATTATGTGTTTGCGCTTTGGTTCCGTCTCTGCTGTCGTTGTTTCTTCTCCAGAGATGGCCAAACACTTTCTCAAAAATAAAGATCTTCTCTTTTCCAGCCGACCCGCAACGGCGGCAGGGAAGTACTTGTTCTACAATTTCAAAGACGTTGCGTTGGCCCCCTACGGAGATTATTGGAGGGAAATGAGAAAAATATGTGTCTTAGAACTCCTGACTGCTAGGAGAATCAAGTTATTTCAATCGGTACGCATTGAGGAGGTGTCTGCGATGATTCGCTCCATTTGGCAGGAAAGCCAGAACTGGGCGAAATCAGTGAATGTGAGCAAAGCTCTCTCGTCCCTCACAGCAAATATAATATGTAGAACTCTGATGGGCAAAAGATGTTCGATGGACGCGTCCGACAAGTTGGCAAGCCTTCATGGAATCCCGGAACTGATGCGGGGGTTGGCGGAATTAGCTGGTGCTTTTGATTTCGGAGATTTCATTCCTTGTGTCGGGTGGTTGGATTTGCAGGGTATCAGAGGGCGCATGAAGAAACTCAACAGAGAGTTCGACAAGTTCGCCGAGGAGATTATCGACGAACGCGTTGAGATGAGAAAGCTAAAGGAAAGCACAAACGGTCAGCGCGCGAACGATTTTGTCGACGTGCTACTCGACATCTCCGGGAGTGATAACATAATTAGCAGGAACGACATGAAGGCCCTTCTTTTGGACATGATGAATGCTGGAACTGATACGTCGGCAGTTACATTAGAATGGGCTATGTCGGAGCTGTTGAGGAATCATGCTGTGATGAAGAAGGTGCAGGAAGAGCTCCAGTCAATCGTA
>LPNX010350030.1:9128-19471 GCA_001517045.1 Pseudotsuga menziesii | reverse complement strand
ATATATATATATATTTGACATTCAAGTAAAAACTATTTAAAATAAAAAATGGCATTTATTAAAGTGTACATAAAGTTACCTTCTCTAATAAGATCGAAAACTCTATCACCATCAGTTGATATTGCAAGGTACTCTGATTCCAACTCCTCAAAGCTTTCTAGTGGATTTTTTCCTTTTTATTAATTTCATTGTGTTTCCAAGGTTTAACATAATTGTCATGGATATTTTCACAAATGTATATTGATTCTGTGTCCTCCATGCAAATAGGACAAAAGCAATTTATCTTCCTACTATCAAATGAAAACACATTTTGGAAGGTTTTTGTTTTGATTGAGTGTAAATATTGAGTTCCATGAATGGTGCTAGCATCATATGGGATTGATATATCTACATCTTGGATTCCAATATGCCAAAAAAACATGTCCAACATAAACATTTTACATGTACATGTGAGTAAAATGTTACTAGATGTACATATTAAAGTCATTCCAAGTTGAATAAATTTGTTTTGAAAACAAAGTTCATACCTACGTGCATACTTTAATTGTTGATTCCAATCATGGCTAGGATTTACATGAAACCATTGAACAACTTGGTTAGCACACACAAATCTATCGGCATAATGGTTCATTTGATGCCTTCGAAGTGGTCATTTTACACACGCCCCTGCACCATCGTGTTTTCCTTTTCCATGACTAGTTTATAAAAAAATCCAATGATGTTTAATATTTTTTTTGTTATGAAGGCGACATAGCAAGAAGAATGATCTCAAAGATTTAAAATTCCCTGCACATCCATCTGACCATATCCAATGTTCATTCATTACAATTCCACGTGTTTTCAATGAACCATAAATAATATCAAAACAACGGTTGTACATAATGCATATCATGTGTGCGGTCATCGTTGATATAGAAATGATATTCCTTGATCACATGTCGATTGTAATTTGGTCTTTATATACCATTAACAATTTAACATTGTGTTGAGCATGTCTATATAGAACATGGAAAAATATAGAAACTTGGTCAGAATGAGAATATTCACTTTGTATTTTTTTGTGTGCTTCAAATGTGTAATTCTCTGCGAAATCAACCATAGAAAAAATAGTCCCTACTGAAAAAAAGTCACGTGATTGTTTGAATTGTATGTGTTGTCATCGTGCTCTATGTGAATGTTTGATTTATTTATAAATTTCTTTTACAAATTTCAAAAACTCTGTAACACTAATTTTATCTTCTTGTAAATCTATCCTTTTCGAAAGAGTGTTTGTAGAACTTGTAGAATTGTGGGAATAAGTGACATATTCATATCTCTTCCAATCAATTATTATATTTGAAAATGATTGATCATTAATATCAGTAGGATATTTATGGAGGAATAAATATAGATTTCCACAATGATCACATTTCTTTCCACTGACACATCTTTTGTTGTAAAATATCTCATGACTATCTCTCACATAGAATTTCAGATATAAAAGCACAAATTGTGGAAGGAGATGAATTCTGCCAAAATGTTTTACCGAACCAAAGGAGTGTGTCATAATATAATTCAAACTCAACATGATAACGAAAACAACATGTGTCATGAATAGTAATAGGTCTAACATACCATGGCTTATGTTTTACAAATGTATTGATTGACAAATTCACTTCTTTGTCTTCATCTTTGAATTTATTGAACAATTGTATTTGACTCATCTCCAATGTATATTTTGGATGGATTTCATACTGATTTCAAGATATTATTCATCATATCACATACCTTACATTTGGTGAAACATGATTATTTGCCACCCAATATTCATGCATCATAGCTTTAACGCTTTCACTAGCCCTATATTTATAGGGTTGTGTACAAATAATTGCCCAACAAGCAAGCTCATCATTTGCATCTATTTGTAATCGAAATGTGCTATATTTATACAATGTTTTCTGTGAAGTTCCAATAACTTCTGTGAGCTGTGTTGTCAAACATTTTTTTCTAGTACTAAATGAAATAATCAATCTTTGTATTATTCTACGTGCAGCACTAGTATCTTTCTTTCTAGATTTTCCAATAGTTTTTATTGCATCGACTATATTTTCAAACACATTTTGCTTCACTTTTGAATATTTTGTCTTCTTTTGAATACCCAATAATGACCAAGCTTCCCTCAATTTATTGGAGACTAACAAACACCTCAAATTTGAGCTTGTGTTGCCACTAATTCTTTTTCCAAAAATTGTTCATGTATCCTTTCAGCACGATATAACACAATATGGTAAGGTTTAGTGTTTCTGAAATTTTCCCCATCAACATTATGTAACATGTCATCTTCAATGATGAAGCCACCTATATGTATTTCAAGTTCAATTTTAATTTAGAATATTTCAAATATACTTAACTTGAAACATAAAAATATGACTCATAATTATAAAAACAATTACATGGTTTAAAATATTTTAGTAACCAATATTTGCATCATTTTCTGATTCATCAATGTCTTCAACATCTTGATCAACATTAGGACATAAATTTGTATCTGCATTTGAAAATTATTTTCAAAAATACAATCATTTACAAAATCCCGTTACTGCATTTTAACAAATTTACAATATTTGTACTTACCGGTTGAATTTCTTCTTGAGTTTGATTTTGAACATTCATATCATCAAAATTTTGATCCAAATCTATAATTACATCATCATTAGAGATTTCCTAAATATTTGTACTCTTTTGTTTCTTTTTTTTCATGGTATCTAAGTCTTTTCTTTTCATTATGTAAGGCATCATCTCGAGTGCAATCAGATTTCCTCTTCCGTGTTCTTTTGTTGCCCATGATTATTCAATGTATACCTTCACCTTAGAATAATTTTCCTTAGAGAGAATCTTAATCATCAAAGAAAAAAGTTCACCTTAAAAGACTTGTCAATAAAATATTGCTCAAAATAATTTAAAAAAAACACCATAGAATAAATTGGCGAAGAATCTTGAAGAAAATTTGTACCATAAAATATTTCCTAAAAACATATTCACTAAAGAAAAAAAGTCTCCACCTTAGAAGATAATTTCTAAGAACACTTTACTTTAAACAATTTTCCAAAAAATTCTTCATTATCAAAGAAAAATAACCTTCATCTAGAAGATAATTTCTAAGAACATTTTACCATTAAAAAGAACATTTTACCATACAAAATTTCCAAAATTGAATCTTTACTATCAAAGAAAAAGAGCCTCCATCTCAGAAGATAGTTTCTAAGAACATTTTACCATAACAAAATTTCCAAAGAATCTTTACTATAAAAAAAGAGCCTCGATATCAAAAAATAGTTTCTAGAAACATTTTACCATAACAAATTTGCCAAAAGAATCTTTATTATCAAAGAAAAAGAGCCTCCATCTTAGAAGATAAGTTTTAAGAACACTTACCAGAAAATTACCTCTCATCTATAAATGTGTAAAATGGCGATCTTTTTAAAAATGCAAAAATATGTTAAGCATGATTCTTATAAATATGAGTCTAAACGGTTTTTCAAAATGGTGCGTCAAGTTTTTTCCAGTCGATGAAAAAAATAAAAAATAAAAACTTTTTCGGTCGAACTATTAGTTCGACCGAAATCTTTTCCATCCATTAAAACTAACTTTCGGCCGAAAGATTTGTTTGGCTGAAAACCTGTAAATATTCAGAAATGGTATTCCATCCCATTTCTAAGTCTTCTTCCAATTTCGGAGGGATCAAATCATATGAAATACTTAAAATTTATTTTTACAAATAATTCTATTAGTTGCATAATTCAATCTACTTTCTATAGATGCAAATTTTGTTGAATTTGGTGTGATTCACTAATTCTATTTATTATTTTTCTTAAAAGGTGTCTAGATTGCTTCAAAATTTAATAGAATTCAATGAAATGAAAATGCAATAACTTCATAAAGATGTAATGCCCCGGTTTTGACCCCGTTACATTAGATGTATATGATGTAAATTTGTCACCAACGGTATATCGGGGCATGCGGCATATATTTTGAGTTTATCACCATGTAAATATGCATCTATAATTAAAATAAACACAACCAGCTACGATCGCGGAAACTAAATCGAATGGGGCATGATTTTCACAAGGATGAGGATGTGGGGGGGGATTTGTCAAACTTTGGCCAATAAGGAAAATTACCCATGTGTCTTCTCCCTTTTGTTTTATCCCAACCACTCTCATTGAAGAATTACTGCTTGTGGTTGAGGCAATTAATTGATTTGGGAGTGGGGTGGCAGGACTGTCAGTCCTTGCCCCCATGCACACTCCACCCAGCAGTTGACTTTGAAATGGCAAGGAGAAGCCTTCACGCACTCTTCACCCACACGGATTTTCTTCCTCTCTCCACGAGTTGCTGAACACCCACGAACTACAAATTCGCGTCCTTCCTGTTGTTTGTCCATCCACGGGTAAAAACGGAGCTGTTTTCCTCACGCAGGACCTCCATTGTCTATTCCTTTCCTCACTGGGTCGGATTGCTTCCTCACACATAGGAATTTTCCTGGTTTTCCAGTTGTTACGGTGAGCTGAGAGCTGTGTGTTTTCACCCACGATTTTCCTGAAAAGAGCCATTCACGTCCTCAGCTGTATGTTCTCCTTACAGACCAGTATGGTTGTGTAATTTTTGTCATTTTAATGCTAAGATTGGAACTGTTGTTCTTCCCCCATGTTTACTGTTTAGTTGGGACTGTGTAATTCAATTATTGGGAGTCGTTTTGGCCACGAGAGGGCCAAGAACGACTCAGAAATTGTTTTTCCCTGGGTTAAGCTGTAATAGCTAAATTAATTATCGGAGTGCAATGGTTGGTCTTCGGACTGTATTGGGAGAAAGGATGTGGGCATAGTTTTTCTTGATAAACCTGGTGGCTGGAACCTCACAGACAGAGCTAGAGGGCTGGCCTTCTTCTCCATCACCCCTGAATAGCACTGGAAGGGAATGCAGGGCTTGAGGGACTGTGTAGCAGAGAAGGGACTGATTCCTTGTGTTGGGTTTGGATGGGTGTCTTAGAGGTTAGGCTAGTTCTAGTGTAGGTGTTCTTGGCTCTGTAATGAGCTCACCAGCTTAGCAAATTGCCTTCATCAGCTCCTTAATGGCCTGATAAACCCAACTTTGTTGGCTTGGCTATGTGTTTTGTGTATCCTGGCTATGTGTAAGCCTGCTAGTTCCCTTATTCCTTGGAGAATCATGCCCAGCTCGGGGGTGGCAGTGCTGCTGAGAGATTAAGGAGTACGCTGGCCTATGGTTGGGTGGAACGTTGCAGCGACGTAGCTGGTTGCGGAAGAAGTTCTTCATAAGATAAGTGCTCTGTCCATTTTACTTCTGCAACTGTAAATTCTGTTAATGAAAATGAAATGAACATGTTGAAGGAATGCTTGTTGGAATGTATGATGTTTCCACTGTGTCTAATAGATAATTGCATCTGTGCATGATAATTTCTCATATGTGCATAATTAAGTTCAATGCATACGTTTAAGCATTCTGTTTCCAGCAATTTTTAAGCTTGTACATGTTCATGGGGCGGTTAGCCCGGTGTGATAAAGCTAGTAGTCGTGTCCTCTAAGCCGGTCGGAGGCATGGGGACGTTACAAAAGACACAATGAAAAGATTTGGAAAAATCATGGCATAAAATCATGGTGTGTTGTCTTCAAAAGGGTACTTTTTTTTTTTTTGAATTGAAAATTGGGGAAGATGTTGTGTCAAAATAAACATGTCAGTTTTATGCTAGTTTTTCAAATTGGTCCACTTCAAAAAATTCTAATAATTATTGTATGCATTTGTTGGATACAAAATTATAGTCAGGTATTAGTACAATTTGTCTAGATGATCATAAAATATTTTGTTTTTAATGAGCAATAGTTTAATAATGAATAAATTGTAGTCTAAAAACATGGTTATTTATCATAATTTCATTAATTAAGAACATGCTATCGAACACTTGCAAAAATGACATATCAAATTTCAATGAAATAGATATAAAAAATAATTGATAGAAAGCTAACACAATTCTCTACAAGTTTTGTTTTTACTACAAAATTAAATTCTAAACGGAAATCTAATTTTTCTTTGCTCGAAGTTGACAAACTTACAAAAAAAACACTGCTTTTCTCATAACCCCCCCTCCCCAAAATAGACACCCAAATTCATGATTTCATCCACATAAGCCTCTATATATATGCATATACAGAAGCGTGTGCATACACAGAAGTGCCCATATATGAAATTTTCCATATATACGCGCTTCCGCTTGTGCATAAATGAAAGCGGCCATATATGGAATTTTCCATATATGCGCGCTTCCGTGTATAAACATATACAAAATCTTTAGTAAATGTGTGCTTCTATATATATGTAGGATATATGGAAGTTTCTGTATATGCACGCTTCTGTATATGTCGATATAAAGACGCATATATGGAAGATTTTGTATATGCACATAAACAAGGTGCACACATATACAAAAGCTTATGTATAAGCACACTTCTGTATATGCGCATATATAGAACCTTTCATAAATTCACATAAATGGAGGCATGCAGATATGAAAGCTTCCATATATGCGCATACATGAAAGCATGCATATATAGAAGCTTCTGTATATGGGCGCTCCCGTGTATGTGCATATAGAAAATCTTTTGTATATGAGTGATTTCGTTTATGTGCATATATGGAAGTTTTCATAAATGCACGCCTTTGTATATGCACATATACGGAAGCTCTGTATATGCACTCTTTCATATATGTGCATATACAGAAGCAAGCATATATTAAATCTTCCATATATGCACATATACTGAGGCACGCAAGATTTCGTATATGCACGCCTTGATATATGTGCATATACATAAGCTTTCGTATATGTGCACATATGGAAGTGCACATATACAAAATCTTTCATATATATGCACATATACAGAAGCTTCCGTATATGCAGATATAGCAAAGGTGATCCGAAAGATTCTATATATATGCACGTATACAAAAGAGCCCATATATAGAAGGACACATATATGGAATCTTTTGTATATATGAGCGTACATGGAAGCACCCATATACGGAAGGCCGCCCATAAATGGAAGCACGCATATACAGAAGCTTCGATATATATACACGTATACAGAATTAGACATATATGGAAGCGCGCATATATATGGAAGCCTCCATAGATTCTATATATTTGCGCTTCGGTATGTGCATATATATAAGCTTCTGTGTATGCACATATATGAAAGATTTTGTATATGCACATATACAGAAGATTCCATATATAGAAGCATGCATATACAAAAGCTTTCGTATATATGTGTGTATATGGATGATTATGTATATGCGTTCCTTGTTTATGTGCATGCATGGAAGCTTCTGTATATGCACTCTTTTGTATATGCGCATAAACAGAAGTGCGCATATACGGAATATGTGCATATACAGAAGCACGCATATATGGAAGCACATATACGAAAGTGCGCATATACGAAAGCTTCCGTATATACACATATATATGAAAGAACGCATATACATAAGCTTTCATATATGCGCATACATAGAAGAATGCATATATGAAAGCTTTCGCATATGTCTGCTTCAGTGTATGTGTATATACGAAAGATTTCATATTCGAAAGCTTCTGTTTATGTGTACTTATTTATATATGTGTATATATGAAAGCTTCCGTATATACGCATATACAGAGGCACGCATATACAGAATATTTCGTATACACACATATATATGGAAGCACACATATACAAAAGCTTTTGTATATGTGCATACACAGAAGAACGCATATACAAAATATTTCATAATATGAGTGCTTCCGTGTATGGGCATATACGGAACCTTCCATATATACAAGTATACGGAAGCTTTCATATATGCGTGCTTTTATATATGTGCATATACAAAAGCGCTTATATACGAAAGCTTTCGTATATGCACATATATAGTGGCACACATATATAGAAGCTTATTAATATGCACATTTATGGAAGCTTTCATATATGTACATATATACGGAAGCTTTCGTATATGCGCACTTCCATATATGTGCAAATATGAAAGCTTTCGTATATGCAGGTATATGGAAGCACACATATACGCAAGTTTGCACGCATTTGTATATGTGCATATAAAGAACCTTCAGTATATATGCGCTTCTGTATATGCGCATATACAAAAATGTGTATACATGAAGATTTCTTATATATGCATATACAGAGGCACACATATACAAAATCTTTCATATAAGCACATAAACGAAAGCACTAATATACGGAAGCTTTTATATATGTGCATACATGGGAGCGTGCATATATGAAATCTTCTGTATATGTGCATATATGGAATCTTTTATATTTGAATGTGTCAGTTTATGTGCATATAAGAAAGTTTTCGTATATATACATATACAGAAGCATGCTTATAGATAAGCTTTTGTATATGTGCACGACTTGTTTATCCGCATATACGAAAGCTTCCATATATGTGTGCTTACATGCACATATACATAAGTTTGCATATACAGACGCTTCCATATATGCACATATATATGGAAACGCGCATATACAGAAGCTTTTGTATATGTGCATACACGAAACCATGCATATACGGAAAATTCCATATATGTATGCTTCCATGTATGTGCATATATGAAAGCTTCTATATTCAAAAGCTTTCGTATATATGCGCATGTACAAAATCTTATGTATATCTGTTCCTCCGTATATGTCCATATACAGAAGCTTATGTATATTCGTTCTTCTGTATATGCATATATACAGAAGCTTTCGTATATGTGCACATCCCTATATGCACATATACAAAAGCACACATATACAGAAGTTTCCATATATGCGCACATATAGAGGCACACATATATGAAAGCTTATGTATATCCACATATATGGAGGCACACATATACAGAAGATTATGTATATGCATGCTTCCGTGTATGCGCATATACAAAAGCTTCCATATATGCACATAAACGAATAAATATTACTACAATTTATTTGAATTATTACAAATAAATATTTAACCCCAAATTAAAATATCAAATTTTTCTTTTCATTTTTCTTAGTTTAAGAAAAAGATATTGTAAAGATAAAAACAAATTCCATGAGCTTTCAAGTGAAATAGGGATTTGGACAAGCTCTAAAATCCATTGTCCCGAAAAGATTTGTAAACTCTTTGAGACTAATAGTATAAAGTAAGTTAAACACATTTTCTTGAAATTCTATACCTACACGGCCATTAGATCTAATTTCAAAATATTATAAGAAAACCAAACTCCCATAGATTATTAAGCATGCCACTTAAGATTATAATGGAAATAAACCTAATTCATGATAGTAATTGAGGTATAGACACTTTTTATAGCTAACTAAGCTACAAGCTTACCAATACGTTAAGTAGTTTATAAATTTTAAGTAAAATAAAAATAGGAAATGATAAATTCTTCACAGAAAAGGATAAATCTTAACACTAAGTTAAATAGTTTATGACTTTTTGTTACTGTACGATGTAATCTCTCTTATGAGGGAGGGCCCATTCCTGTGTATGGAAACCATTGGCTGTCAAACAATAGTCCAAAGGCCAACTAAGATCAATAAAGCATTGTATTAATTGACTTTGTCTTATAGGGATGGATTTTTTTTTGTTAGTATTAGAATTTTTAGGGGTTGTGTTTTGGTTAGTATTATATAAAATAGATTGAATCATTGGCTTTAACTTTGTATTCTTAATGATAAGTATTAGAGTTTGTAATAAGTTTGGGTTTGTATTTTATTACTCTCATGTTATGTTATGATATAAAAGGATTTACCATGAGCTTATATGTAAATTTTATACATTAAGTAAATTGTTAAATCACATCAATTTAATTAAATTTAAGCATATGATGATGATGATGATGATGATGATGGTTAATGTCCACTGAGACCAACTTTGGTTTATCGGACCTTAAAAAGGAAAATACTTGGTTTACTTTAAAATCTTGTTCCTATGCTCAGAAAGCTTTCCAAGGTCACTATAGTTTTGGCAAGTTAGGAGGTTATAAATGTTTATATCATAGAAAATACTATGAAACTCAGATCTCATGTGGGTGTAAGCAAGGCACTCTAAGAGAAAGTGGTTTTCATCATAAACACTCATAGCCTCACATAGATGGCAAATGCTTTCAGCCCATGTCGTTTTAGGGGTAGACCAACACCATNTTTGGTTAGTATTATATAAAATAGATTGAATCATTGGCTTTAACTTTGTATTCTTAATGATAAGTATTAGAGTTTGTAATAAGTTTGGGTTTGTATTTTATTAATCTCATG
>LPNX010350017.1:296036-314324 GCA_001517045.1 Pseudotsuga menziesii | reverse complement strand
GGGGGGGGGGGGGGGGGGGGGGGGGGGGGGGGGGGGGGGGGACCTACGCCACATCCCCATGTAAGGAACTATAATTGGAACATGGTTGAAAAAACACCTCTGCATCAAGATGATAATTTGTCTCCACAACGAACAATCTCCTACTTGGAGACTGATCAAAACACTCCACCACTACTGTACTTGCTTGACTATGCTCCAAATTTGTACCTAAAAAGTTTCTCATATTCACCATCATGGTTGAATGTTCCCTAATTATTTCCTACATTAACATATCTGCAAGATTTTGGCTATTGTGTATATTTTCTAGCTTCAATTGTCCATCTTCCAAAACTAATCGTATGAAATGGTACTTGAGATGTATATGTTTATTCTTAGAATTTAAGGCTAAGTTATTTTCAATATGAATGACACTCTAGGTATCACTATACAACTTATTATTTTCTTTCTTCTTCCCCAATTCCTCCATAACCCTCTATAGACAAATCATCTCTTTGCTAGCTTTTGTAGAAACAACATACTCTACTTCCATTGTTGAAAGCACAACAACCCTTTGCAATTTCGAAATTAGACTTACTGTCGTTCCACCTTTAGTTAAAAAATACCCTATGGTGCTCCTCCTCCTACCTATATCACCTTCCATATCTAAAAAAGCATATCCCTGTAGAACAATGTTTTAACCTACAAATAACTAAAAATACCCTTTACTGCATCCCAATTATCTTTACATGGATTGCTCATATTCTTTCTCATAGCTCCCATTGATTTTGGAATATTTGGTTTTATGCATACCATTGCATATATTAAGCTACCAATTTTTTATGAGTATGGGACCTTGGACATGTAGTATATCCACTCATGTGTCTTAGGAGACATCTCCTTAGTTAGTTTGACATGGCTGGCCAAAGGTGTACTAACTGGTTTTTTATTATGCATCCTAAATATTTCAAACACCTTCTTTATGTACTCACCCCAAGACAATGTTAATTTGTGATTGTTTCTATCTCTTGTTATTCTCATACCAAGGATTTTCTTTGCAACACCCAAATCCTCCATAAAAAATGAATTATCTAATTTTGTTTTGAATACATTTATATCCTACATGCTAGACCATGAAACAAGCATGTCCTCTACATACAATAACATGATCATATAGATTCCATTATCTAGTCTCTTAAAATATTCACAATGGTCAGAATGGCATATACTATAACCTTGTTTTGTCATAAACTTGTCAAATTTCAAATACCACTGCACTGGAGCTTACTTTAGCCATGCAATCTCTTCATCAACTTGCGTACTAATTCCTCCTTTCCTTTGACCTCATACCCCTTTGGTTGTTGCATATAAATATATTTCTTCAAATCCCCATGCATAAAAGTTGTTTTTACATCTAATTATTCAATTTGCAAATATTTACCACCATTAGACCTAAAATAGTTCTAATTGAATTCATTTTAATGATAGGAGAAAATATTTCATCAAAATATATACATTTCACAACAAGTCTATCCTTGTACCTCTTTTTTCTTCCATCATCTTCCTTCAACATGTAAAACCCATTTATTCTGCAATGCTCTTTTCCTTGTAGGAAACTAAACCAAGTCCTAATTCTGGTTTCATACCAAGGATTCCATCTCCTATTTCATGCCTTTCTCTCACTTCTTCCTGGTTTCTACATGCATCGCTTCTTCATAACTTTATGGTTCTCCAGAATCAATCAACAATAAATAATACAATGAAGGATAATATCGTCCATGGGGTATACCTAACTTGTTATATATTCTAACAACACTTGCTAGACTTTGAGGTACAAGTTGTTGTTGTTGTACATTTTGATTTTTTACACCTTTGGAATTTAATCTTCTTTGATTTCGTCAAGCACTGTGTATTTTGTGTTTTCTTTTTCCTGTTTATTTCCATGCAATTGGTCTTTGTGTTGTTAGAAAACAGCACCATAGAGAAATAACAGATATGCATTTAAATCATTAAACAAGATGCAAAAACATTAAACACATTACAGAGAGACACAGATATAATGTGGTTCACCCAAACGATGGGCTATATCCACAAAGAAATCACTAATCCTTTTATTACAGTCCAGAAAGATGAAGGGATACAACCTGCAACAAAACTGTTGCACTTCCTCTTCATGTTCTCATAGTCTCTCTCACACAATCACAGAGATTGTCTTCAATGTTATATTACCATACACAACCGTGTTACAATGATTTATTTTATAGGGGAAAAATACTACGATTAACCCAATACCATGGGTCCATGTAACTATTGGCTAACACACATCCCAAAAAAAATTCTCCGAGGCGTTGCCTCCAAACCTCCTTTTTCGGGGTGCTTCCCCAAACCCCAAGGCAGGGGGAATGAGTGTATAGTAAACCTGGGGTACAAACACGACTGGATAATATCTCTAGATCTAGAAGATAAGGCTCCACAACTAATAGTCTCCCACTTGGAGACTGATCATAGCAACTCCACCATTATTTCTCTTGTTGGACTATGCTCTAAACCTTGGACTTATAAAATTTATTTTTTTCACCTTCTTACTTGAAGGCCATGTTGGAGAAACCCACCAACAAAGCTTCATCGATAGGGGTTCCCACTCTGTTGACGCCCTGTAGTGAAATCTCCCTGGGCACCAGCTCAAACAGGTTTTACCCTGCCCAGCAACGTCTGCAGATCAAATGAGGTCTCACCCGAGGCGTTCAAGGGAGAGCTGTTAGAACTGAGTTTTCAATGGTGGGAGAGGAGGATATGGGGGTCCGACGGAGGGACACCATAACTTATGAAATCATAACACAATAATATTGATATCGCAACATTATTCAAGGAACATCATTACTCACAGCTCATCAAACAGTTACAAAAACACAGATTGCATCGACATAAAAGCAACAGATCTCATTGATATAGTAGGAAGAGATTGAATCACATCTATATTATGCCATTGTAACAAAAAAGAGTCGTAGCATCATAACAAATCTATAATAGTAGAAAATAATTGCACCATACTCATCGCATCATATTAACTTTGCATAAATGTACCGCATTACACAATTCTTCTCCAAATGAGGATAATGCATACATCATGATGAAACCCAGATAATATCATAGTAAAGACAAAAAATTCTCCATAAAGTGGATCGCACCAGATCCTATCCCCTACAATAGAGCATACAATCACATGCAATTGATCACACTTACTATTCTTCCCCCTTCTCTCTCCAAAATAGATGCATAAATAGGCTTAAGCCTTTACATTTAGGGTCCACTACTAACTGACTTCTAACCGCTACTGACCTATTGCAACAAAACTTGGTCAAAATATACATAAAATATTCAAAAAAGTGGTTATTTTTCCACTTACCGTGCCAATCTTCCCTTGCGTGGTACCGCATGAGCTTGTGCTGTTGTTGCAACATTGCGTAACTCACTTTCCCCAAACCCCTTGCCAACAAGCCAACAGAAACCGAGTGGGAAATCAATTTCTCTCTGGTTACTCCCTTTGTCAACATGTATGCAAGATTCTGGCTAGTACGTATCTTTTCCAGTTTTAGTAGTTCTTCGTCTAGAACAGATCTTGTGAAGTGGTACTTGAGCTGTATATTTTTAGTCTTCGAATGAAAGACTAAGTTCTTTGCAAGATGAATGGCACTTTGGCTATAAATGTACAACTTGTTATTCTCCTTATTTTTACCCAATTCCTCCATGAACCTCTTCAACCAAATCATCTCCTTACTAGCCTCTGTAGGAGCAACATACTCCACTTCCATTGTTGAAAGTGCAACAACCTATTGCAGTTTTGAGATTCAACTTACTGTTGTTCCACCCATAGTAAACAAATACCCTGTGGTGCTCCTCTTGTTGTCTTTATCACCAACCATATCTACATCAACATATCCCTATAGAATAGTGTATGAACCTCCAAAACATAATGCATGTGAAGTGCTACCTATCAAATACCTAAGAATCCAATGTACTGCTTTCCAATGCTCTTTACCTAGATTATTCATATACCTACTCATAGCTCCCACTGCATGTGTAATATCTGGTCTTGTGCACACCATGGCATACATCAAGATTCCAACCGCTGATGAATAGGGAATCCTGGACATGTACTCTATCTCTTCCTGTGTATCTGGACACATCTCCTTACTTAGTTTGAAATGTCTGGCTAAAGGTGTACTAACAGGTTTTACATTTTTCATTCTAAATCTCTGCAACACCTTTTCTATGTACTCACCTTGAGACAACGTCAATTTGCGATTTTTCCTATCTCATGTTATTCTCATACCAAGTATTTGCTTTGCAGCACCCAAATCCTTCATCGTAAATGAATTAGCTAGCTTTCTTTTGAGCACAT
Source organism: Pseudotsuga menziesii (assembly GCA_001517045.1). Classification (NCBI taxonomy): domain Eukaryota; kingdom Viridiplantae; phylum Streptophyta; class Pinopsida; order Pinales; family Pinaceae; genus Pseudotsuga; species Pseudotsuga menziesii. The sequence goes on along the minus strand of LPNX010350017.1, from coordinate 309,946 downwards.
TTATATCCTGCATGTTAGACCCTGCAATAAGCATGTCATCCACATACAATAAAAAGATAATATATCTTCTGTTATCTAGCCTCTTGAAATAAACACAGTGGTTAGAATGACATCTATCATAACCTTGTTTTGTCATAAACTAATCAAAATTTAAATACCACTGCCTTGGAGCTTGCTTCAGTCCATACAAGGTCTTATTCAACCTACAAACCAAATTCTCCTTCCCTTTGACCTCATACCCATATGGTTGCTGCATATATATAGGTATACGATATCAATCGCCATTGGTTGGTAGTCTTCAAGTTCCATCCAAGCAACGAGAGCAATAAGAATCAATAGCCATGATCCGAATTTCAGGGGGAATATGGCCTAAATTTGGATGTATGAGTCATAAAAGAATTTAATGAGAGGCAACACGCTCTTAGTCATCATAAAAGGATTAAACGGAGACGCCACCCTCTCTCATCCATGGTAATTGACAACTCATGGTTTTGTTCCATGGTATGGCTTCAAGGCACATTGTACCTCTCTCATCCATGGTATTTCACAACCCATGGTTTTGACCCTTGGTATTGCCCCATAAACCAAATTAAATGGTGTCTGACCTGTTAGTCGTTTGCAAGTAGTGTGATAGGCCCATAGAACTACAGGAATTTTTAAATCCCAGTCATCACGGTTATCGTTACATACCTTGGTCAGTGTTGTCTCCAAAATTTTGTTGAAGGCCTCAACAGTACCATTTTCCTGTGGGTGGTATGGTGTACTCCGCTTATGTTGTATTTGGAGCTCCTCAGTTAGCACTTTTACCATACGGTTGAGAAAGTGACTACCCTGGTCACTTATCAGGACTCTAGGACACCCAAATAGCGTCACAATATTCTAAAAAATAAATTGTGCTGCTGTCGCAGTGGTACAATAAAAAACTGGGGCAATTTCCACCCATCAAGTCAGGTATTCAGTCTCAGTAATAATATAGTGGGTGCTAGTGCACTTACCTACTGGATTGATAGGACCCACAAAGTCTACTTCCCATTTATCAAATGGTTGTAGAGTCACCTACGGTACCCGTGGCATCTCATCCCTCCGCAATGGTTTACCAACCATTTGGAAGACATCACAACTCCTTGCATAGTCTGTGGCATCATTATGCAATGTGGGCCACCATAGCCCAACACGGAACACTTGTCATGTAGTATTGTGGCCTCCATAGTGACCTCCCACGATCCCTACATGTGCTTCTTCTAGAATGAAATCCTTCTCATGCGGTAAGAGACACCATCGTAATATTTCATCCGGTTCAAGTTTATATAACTATCTATAAATTAGTGGAAAATCAAAGGATTTTACGACCAGCTTCTTCCTTTGGCTAGTCGACATGTCTGCTGGGGTGACACTAGTAGAGAGAAACTGAATAATTGGCGCATAGTGATCATCTGTGATGTCAACCTGAAATAATTGCACATATGGAAAGCCATCATCAATATTAGTTGGTTCTTCACCATTCACAATACGTGACAAATGATTTGGGCTAGCGTTCAACTGTCCTGGATTTACCACTATTTCAAAATCAAATTCTTGGAACAAAAGAAACCACCTACATATTATCCCCCCCAACACATGTTGATTGACTAGGTATTGTAAAGCAGAATGATCAGTGAACATCTTGAAATGTCTGCCCAACAAATAGTGTCTGAACTTTTGCAGAGAATAAACCATTGCCAAGCCTTCCCTTTCAGTTGTGGTATAATTTTGTTCAGCAAATGATAACTTTCTACTGTCATATGCTATTGGATGATCCAAGTTGTCTGCATCGGGCTGCGCAAGAACAACCCCCAGCACAGTGGAAGAAGCATCAACATGCACATGGAATTCTTTATTCCAATCAGGGAAAACCAGTATTGGTGTAGAGGCCATCTTGGCCTTTAGAGTGTCGAAGCTTCCTTGAAGTTCCGGAGTCCATTCAAACACAACGTATTTCTTTAACAGCTTTTCCATGGGAGCAGTAATCACAGCGTATCCTTTGATAAACTTGTGATAGTAGCCCATATGTCCCAGTGTTTCTCAGAGAATCTTTACATTTGTCGGCGGTGGTAAACTGAGGATCAGCGCAATCTTCGTTGGATCGACCAAAAAAACTTCCTTGCATACAATGTTCCCAAGTAGCATGCCAAAGGGTGCACAGAAAATACATTTTTTGGAATTCAATGCAATCTAATGTTGTCTACACCATTCCAGCATCAATCGTAGATTGTCCAGATGGTCTCTAATTAAGCCATATACGATCCAGGCATCCATATATACCTGCAGGAATTTTTGAATAAAATCTTTAAATACAACAACAACTACACGAGAGAATATAGCAGGTGCATTCTTCAGCCCAAATGGTATGACAGTATATTGGAAATAGCCCCACTCGGTGACAAATGTAGTCTTATGGCGATCCTCCTTCGCAATCCGGATCTAGTGGTATCCTGAAAAGCCATTTGTGAAGGAATATACCTCATGGCCTCCTACACCTTCTAGGACTTCATCTCTAAAAGGGGTCAGGAATGGATCATGTACACATGCATAATTCAACTTTATCAGATCGACACAAATGCGGATTTCACCAGTCTTCTTGTCTTGGACCACCATCGGGCTTATCCACTCTTATTCTTCTACAGGTTCAATGATCCCAGCATCGAGCATTATATCGATCTCAGCTTTCACACGATCCTTGTATCGTGGGTTCAGTCTATATGCCCTCTGGCGGACTAGTTTTGCATCTGTCTTGAGTGGGATCTTCATTTCCCCCAAGTCACCGAGTATCCCCTTCATCTATGAAAATCGTGTTGGGAAAAGGTCATGGAATTCATGCAGTAGATCTGTGATTTTGGCCATCATCTCTTTGCCCCAATAGTCTCCTATATTAGCAAATTTTGGATTTTCTACTGACCCAATGTTAGGCTTTCCAGATTCTCAGCGGATGACTCATCGAGTCTGTTGGTATGGTGGTAGCTGCGACACCACGGCTTCCTTCAGACTCTGGAATATTAACATTCCACAGCTCGCCATCATCTTCAGGTTCCGTGGACAAGTTGTAGCACGTCATCATGGATTGGATGGAGCAATTTGCATGAGGATCACTGGGGTATGCAACAGGGATGACTTTTAGTACTATGTCATGGATAATGTGTAAAGCATTACATACCTTAGGGTTGGCGTCCTGGAAGCTAAATGTTTGCACAAAGCAAACTGATAACTCCTCCCAAGTGGTAATGGTTCTGCGCAATTCTGCTGCTACATACTAGGATCTTGGCATCTCTTCTAGAGTATGAACAAAAGCGTGAACCCACTCATCTCTGGGTCGCAATGTCCATAACGTCTAACACTCGTTTAAATGATTGGTGGGGTCATTTCATTTATCATATCTTCCAGCATGATAGACCTCTACATCACCAAAGCAGACCATCATCAATTTGTGGCACTACTCCCAGTCATGGATCATTCATTTGTGTGTCGTCCACCATTGAGCCGGAGTAGCCTTCAGTGCTATATTAAGAGCGAGTATCCTCTGTGGTTCAAACACCTTCTCTTTGAATACCTGAAAGAATTCTGATAGCCCCAGTAGTCCTTAATAAATAGGCAACTCGACTATCTCAGTCGCAACATGTCGAAGAGACTGTGTAATCAACCCACATTTTTTCAAATGATATTTCATGCAATCGATTCTGCCAATTTTCTAGGGAATCTTCAGAATCAGATGACGCGGAACTTGTGCTTTTCCATCCAAGTTTACCATCGACAGTAGGATGGATATAGTCCTCAAAAATGTTATAAGCATGATCCCAACTTCTCCCGACTTCATCCTTTATAGGTTCGATATATCGTCGCCCTTCCTGAGGGTCCATAGAAGTAATGACCCTAACATCCTGGTTTTCAAATTTCATAACACGTTTTTTGAAGTTAATTACGGCCATGCTATCATTATCCCATCCAATTCCTAGCAATGCGGGATAGGAACCACCATCTTATACAACTTCTATCATGTCAAAGTAAGCACATGTTTTCATACCTTTAATGTCAACAACCAAGTTTGAAACACAACCAATGGGCTGAACCTTCGCCTTGTTCGCTAAATGCAGCTGCACCGGCGACCATCCCAATTATGGATTTCCCATTAATTGCCAATTTTTCTTTGCCAGGATGTTTACATCTGATCAAAGTTCCAGAATGACCGAGTGAACCTCACAATCTCCAATCTGGATATTCATCCTCATCTCCTTTCTGGTCTTCCTTTTTTGCAAGGAATTCACAGTAGAATCCTTCACTGTCTTATCCTGGAGGTGCAATAATGTCTCAAGATCGACGAGGGCATCCAAGTCCCTTACTAGCGATAGACAACTCTCAAAGAAAATGCGGAAGGTACCATACTGCCACGATGGTCCTTCTTCTGTAGAGGGTTCTAAAGCGGAAGGCATATCAATGATTGGTAACTTACCTGGATTTCTCACGAAGGTATATTTCTCTGTCACAAAATCAAATGCGACCTTCTTCTTACCAGCAAGCCAAACTTGTAGCCATGGTCCATCATCTCTAGTTATTGCACCAGCATGAGTGACAATCCCCATGTCGACATCCTCCATCTACGACTCAGCCTGAATAGTGGCAAATGTCAATCCCTAGTTTAAGTTCAAAGGTGGGTTCTGATTCAATGGTTAATTCATTGGTTGGTTTTGTGTTTGTGGCGGGTTCTGAGTCTGAGTCTGAGTCTGCAGTGGGACCTGGTTCTGCATTATCGGCTGGTTTTGTACTTGGAATGCAGGATGATTCTGATTCTACGCATTTTGTAACTGAGGAATTTGTCCTGCCTACCATTTTGCAATCAACTGATGGAAAATTTCAACATTATGATCGCTGGCTACACAGTATGTGCACTGTGCATGAGGGCACTCCCTCTAGTAATTCCCAAATACCCCACAGGTGTAGCATTGGATTGCTTCACGACCTCATCCTTCTCCGTGGCCAAATCCTCCTCCTCGACCTCTGAACCCTCTGTGGAATCCTCCTCGTACTCCTTTTTGATACTGCGGTTGGGTCATTTGTTGTTGCGGTGGGTTAGGTTGCTGCTATACATAGTGCACGGCTTGAACATATTGTGGCTGATTATACTATGGTCATAGTGCTGGGTTATACTATGGTTGTACCACCATCTGCGACTATGGTGTGAAATGTGGTTGTGCTATAAACTGTTGCTGTGGTTGCATAGGGACAAACTGTAATAGAGGTGGTGGAGTATACAGTACCTGTGCTACTGGTTGTACTACTTGCGGCTGTACATGCACTTTTCGGGGGTCCTTCCCTTTCACAAAGTACGAATCATACATCCTTTCCTGAATCAAATCATAAGCACGATAGTTTTTTTTGTCATGTCCAACTAACCGACAAAATGTACAGTACAAACTTTCTACTTTGGTAACCATCTTCTGCATGTAATCACGGTTCTCTTGTTAATGGCCATAGACCTGATAGATGTGAGACCACGGTGCACCAGCACCACTCAACGGATTGGGGGCTCCTGACAACAAATAATTCCAAAATGTCAAGCAGGTATCCTTGGTATGTCTGCTTGCATGGCAATGGGTGCAGCAAAGATCATCGCGATATTCCTTGGCCTTTTTTATGTCTTGCAATTGTAGCATCAAATTCACCAACTACGCCTAAATTTGATTCATTCCAACAACTGTTTCCCCTACTAGCGATGCCTCCAATTTCATCGCGGTCTCTAGAGCCTCACTCTACATCGCAATCTTCTGCTGCATTAGTGGTTGTCAGATATGCGGGATAAGCGCCACGATAAACCATTCTTTATGCTGAACATCGCTCATCTGGATACTTACCCAAGCCATCAATGTCTTAAATCGCTGCTCAAAATCCCAAATCATTTCATTGGGGAATTGTTTGATCTCTTTTAATTTAGTAATGTAATGAGCTTCAGACTTTGGCTTCTTAAATTCCTCAAATATCCCTGTTCTGATTACGTCCAATGTTTTCAAAGTACCTCCTTGAGGCACCTGTGTGAATCTCATAAACCATTCCAATGCATGACCCCTCAGAGTAGTGGCTAGCTGACTTTTCTTGACATCATCATCAATAGTTTATCGAGTAGTCTAGATCGCTTCACATAAGAAACAGTACTGCTCTGGATCATTGGTGCCATTTCCATTGAATATCAGTAACTTCATTTCATCTCCTACCATTCTGAACCTTCTTCCTCCTGCTGGTGCTCTACTACTAGATTGTTGCTGACATGTCGGGAAAGTCGACATAGAATGCGTGTTCCTTCCTTGTGGTGGAGTAGTGCGCTGAGGAGTAGGCACGTTACTACTGGCGTTTGATCCTATTTTACTTCTCAGTGTAGCATGGGCCTGTATGTCCTTGTCGTAACAAAAAGGTCGCTTCGTCGTCTCATGTGCTTGTTCTTCACAGTATCACACTTCGACTTCAGCAGGACCTTCTCCCATCTTCTACCTCTTTTCTTGAAACCTTGCTCCTCCCCTCATACAACCACTTGTTTCTTCAACAACCTTTACATTCTCCTCAGACCTCATGCCCATATACCCCTTATTTCCTTATGCATTTCCCCCCTTTCTGTTGCAGTTCCTACATCCCCCACACACCAGAGTTCCACTACTCTTGGTCCATCTTTAGGATACCCTTTTCATATACTAGAGGCTTAATCGACTGTTGCAGCGGCAATAAGAACCTTCCACGTGGTCCGCTGAAAAACTCCCTTTCTGCTTCACTAAAAGATTTATTAGTATCAACGACAAACTTAGTGATGTATCCTTCTAAGATACTATCCAACCATACCTCGACTACCCACGATGCTTTGTTGATGGTTTCTTGCAGCTCCTGGATCAATTTTGGGGTCCAAGATGTTGGCTCTCCTCCTTGAAAGTTTGTCTTTCTCTTAGCAAACTTTTCCAACCACTCATGCAAGAGCATGGGGAATTCACAAAATAACCATTCATGGGGACCGTCGTGGATATATCTATCCAGCCAATGTCCCGTTGACAGCTTAGGATTCTGGTTTTTGGCTTCAACAAACTCCTGCAACTTCAGATCAAACCATCCCTTGATCTCGAATCAAGTCAGATGCCAGAACATATCCCCTTCTTATTTACGACTCGGTCCCGGCAACGGAACCATTTGTTGGCGAAACCCACCAACAAAGCTTCATCGATAGGGGTTCCCATTCTATCAACACCCTACAACACAATATCCATGGGCACCGACCCAGACAAGTTTTTCCTTGCCCACCAACGTCTGCAGAGCAGACAAGGCCTCACCCGAGGCATTCAAGGGAGAGATGTCAAAACCGATTTTTCGACAGTGGGAGAGGAGGATATGGGGATCCAATGGAGGGACACCATAACTTATGCAATCATCACATAGTAATATTGATATCGCAGCATTATTCAAGGAACATCATTACTCACAGCTCATCAAATAGTTACAAAAACACAGATTGCATCGACATAAAAGCAATAGATCTCATTCATATAGCAGGAAGAGACTGAATCACATCTATATTATGTCATTGTAACAAAATAGAGTCGTAGCATCATAACAGATCTATAACAACGGACAAGAATTGAACCATACTCATCGCATCATATTAAATTTTCATAAATGTACCGCATTACACAATTCTTCTCCAAAACTGGAGACTGCATACATCACGATGAAACCCAGATAAGATCACAAAAGACAGAAAATTTTCCATAAAGCAGATCGCACTAGATCCTATCCCCTACAATAGCACATACAATCACATGCAATTGCTCACACTTACTATTCGCCCCCCTACTCTCTCCATAATAGATCTATAAATAGGCTTAATCCTTTACATTTAGGGTCCACTACTAACTGACTTCTAACCGCTACTGACCTATTGCAACAAAACTTGGTCAAAATATACATAAAATATTCAAAAAGTGGTTATTTTTCTGCTTATCCCACCAATCTTCCCTTGTGCGGTACCGCGTGAGCTTTCGCAGCTGTCGTGACGCTGCACAACTCACTTTCCCTAAACCCCTTGCCAACAGTCCAACAGAAACCAAACAAGAAATCAGTTTCTCTCTAGTTACTCCCTTTGTCAACATGTATGCAGGATTCTAGCTAGTATGTATCTTTTCCAATTTTAATAGTTCTTCGTCTAGAACATATCTTGTGAAGTGGTACTTGAGCTATATATGTTTAGTCTTCGAATGAAAGACTGAGTTCTTTGCAAGATGAATGGCACTCTGGTTGTCACTGTACAACCTGTTATTCTCCTAATTCTTACTCAATTCCTCCATGAACCTCTGCAAACAAATCATCTCCTTACTAGCCTTTGTAGCAGAAACATACTCCGCTTCTGTTGTTTAAAGTGCAACAACCTATTGCAATTTTGAAATCCAACTTACTGCTATTTCACCCATAGTAAACAAATACCTTGTGGTGCTCCTCCTGCTGTATTTATCACCAGCCATATCTGCACCAACATATCCCTGTAGAACAGTGTCTGAACATCCAAAACATAATGCATGTGAAGTGGTACCTATCAGATACCTAAGAATCCACTGTACTACTTTCCAATGCTCTTTACCTAGATTATTCATATACCTACTCACAACTCCCACTGCATGTGCAATATCTAGTCTTGTGCACACCATGACATACATCAAGCTTCCAAACACTGATGAATAGGGAATCCTGGACATGTAATCTATCTCTTCCTGTGTCTCTAGACACATCTCCTTACTTAGTTTGAAATGGCTGGCTAAAGGTGTACCAACTAGTTTTGCAATATGCATTTTAAACCTCTGCAACACCTTTTCTATGTACTCACCTTGAGACAACGTCAATTTGCGATTTTTCCTATCTCATTTTATTCTCATACCAAGGATTTGCTTTGCACCACCCAAATCCTTCATCGCAAATGAATTAGCTAGCTTTCTTTTGAGCACATTTATATCCTACATGTTAGACCTTGTAACAAGCATGTCATCAACATACAATAGCAAGATAATATATCTTCCGTTATCTAGCCTCTTGAAATAAACACAGTGGTCAGAATGACATCTATCATAACCTTGTTCTATCATAAACTAATCAAAATTTAAATACCACTGCCTTGGAGCTTGCTTCAGTCCATACAAGGTCTTATTCAACCTGCAAACCAAATTCTCCTTCCCTTTGACCTCATACCCCTGTGGCTACTGCATATAAATCTCTTCCTCCAAATCCCCATGGAAAAATGTTGTTTTAACACATAACTATTCATGATGCAAATCTTCTACCGCCACTAGACTTAAAATAGTTCTAATTGAATTCATTTTAACAACATGAGAAAATATTTCGTTAAAGTCTATTCCTTTCTTTTGTGAAAACCCCTTTACAACAAGTCTAGCCTCGTACCACTTCTTGCCTCTGTCTTCTTCCTTCAACCTGTAAACCCATTTATTTTGCAATGCCCTTTTTTCTGCAGGAAACTTAACCAGATCCCAAGTCTGGTTTCTTACCAATGAGTCCATCTCCTCATCCATGCCTTTCTCCTAAGTCTTTCTATTTTCTACCTACATTGCTTCTTCATAACATTCTGGTTCGCCAGAATCAGTCATCAATAATTAATACAGTGAAGGAGAGAATCATTCAAGGGGTCTACTTAAGCTGGTAGACTTTCTTATAGTTGCAGGAGTTGCAGGTACCTACTGCTGTTCTTGATTTTCTGGTGCCTTTTGAACTTCATTTTCTTTTATTTCATCAAGCACTGTGTACTATGTGTTTTCCTTTTCCTCTTTCTTTCCCTGCAACTGATCTTTGTACATGACCTTTTCATTGAATACTACATCTATACTCCTAATGATTTTCCATTTTTCATAATCCCATAAACGATAAGCAAAATCATCAACCTTGTATCCAATAAAGGTACATTTCTTGGATTTAGCTTCAAGCTTTGTTCTATCATATTTATCCATATGGAAAAATGATTCACAACCAAAAGTTCTCAGAAATGGGTATTTTACCTATTTACCTGTCCATGCCTCCTATGGAATCCCACCATCCAAAGCACTTGAAGCCCCTCTATTTATTAAATAAACATCAGTGTTTACAGCATCAGCCCAAAACTGTAACGGAAACTTTGCATGCAATCTCATACACCTTGCACACTCCATGATCGTTCTATTCATCCTTTCCGACACACCATTTTCTTATGGTGTTCCAGGGATAGTCTTCTCTCTATGAATCCCATTGTGTGAACAGTAACTATGAAACTCCTTACTGCAGTATTCACCTCTATTATAAGATATGAGACATTTCAACCTTTTTCCTCTCTCATTCTCAGCCAAATATTTCCACTGTTTAAAAGTATCAAACATATTGGATTTCTGTATAATGCAATAAACCCAAGTTTTTTCTAGTTGCATCATCAATAAAAGTAACATAATAATGAGGGCCACCAAGATATTGTACCTGAGATGGTCCCCATACATCTATATGGACAAGATCTAACTTTTCACTATTCTTTTCTTTCCCAACCCTGAGAAATCTAACTCTCTTATGTTTTCCATAAACACAGTTCTCACAGAATTCCAAACTTACCTGCTTCATATCTGGAAGCAGTTTCCTTGAGTGGAGAATCTGCATCCCCTTCTCACTCATGCATCCAAGCCTATGATGCCACAACGCCGCACTTATTTCTATGGAAGCTACAGAGATAGAATTTTCAGTATTATGAGGACATAAATATAACGTACCTATCCTATCTCTTTTTGTTATTATCATTGATCCTTTAGTGACCTTCCACCATGTTTATCCAAACGTAGACAAACAGCCTCCATCTCCCAACTACCCTATTGAGATTAGATTTCTTTTCATAGCAGGAATATTCCTTACATCTTTTAGCAACCAGTGATTTCCATTATTTAACTTAATCCGTACCTTACCCTTTTCAACAATTTGACATGGTTCATATTCCCCCAATAAAACATGTCCAAAACCACCTTGAACATATTCATGAAAGAATTTTCGATGGGGTGTAGCATGACATGAAGCTCCTAAATTTACTACCCAGTAATCACTAGTATTATCTAATGCAAGAATCAAAGCATCTTGTTACACATCACCTACTGCATTTGCTTCCTGATTAGTCTCTTGATGTCTGTCTCCTTTCTTCTTTGGAGCTCTGCAGTCTTTCTTCAGATGTCCTTTCTTACCATAGTTCCAGCACTCTATTTTTCTGAATCTGGACTTGGATCTTCCATTTCTAGACTTTCCATGGTTACCTGGGCTCTTTCCTCTCTCCTTTTGTCTCCCTCTTCTCTCCATGGTCAACGCATTACCATTACCTGATATCTCACATGTGCTTTTTCTTCGCATTTCCTCGCTAAGAATAACATCAATAACATCATCAAACTTAAGATTGTTTGAACTAGGGACAGAGTTACTTATAGCCATGTCCAAGCTATTCCAGCTTTCTGGCAAAGAACACAAGATTATAAGAGCCCTAACCTCATCATCAAAGTTCACTTTTACAGAACTTAACTGACTGGTAAGTGTATTAAAATCATTTAAATGATCGGCAAGAGATTCACCTTTTGACAAATTCATATTAAATAAATGCTTTATTAAAAATACCTTGTTGGAAGCCGAGGGTTTTCCGTAGAGCTTACCCAATGCGCTCATCATGCCCTCTATTGTTTTTTCTTTCGAAATATTGAAAGCCATCAACGAATCCAGGCACAGCCGTATTGTTCCTAGTGCCTTTCTATCAAGAACCTCCCATTCTTCATCCTTCATAGCCACCGACTATTTTGCTTTTCCTCCCAACGACAGGTATAGATCCTTTGTGTATAGATAGTCCTCCATTTTCTTCTTCCATAATTGATAGTTTTGGCCTTTAAATTTCTCGACACTAAAATTTCCTTCTTCTGCCATTGCTCCCACTCGAACGAGGAACCCTTCTTTCCTGCAAGTTTACTAGCCAAATAGACCTTTTGGCTCTAATACCAATTGTTAGAAAATAGGACCGCAGAGTAATAATAGATATATAGTTAAATCATTAAACATAATGCAAAAACATTAAACATATTACATAGAGACACATATATAACATGGTTCACCCAAATGATGGGCTATGTTGAGCCTCATTTTGTTATCATTTTTGGCAATTAAATAACATATTTAAACACATATTTTATTCCCTTTAGTATGTTTTATGTCATACAGATCGTTATTTCGGCACAAGGTAAGAACAAATTTGATGTTATTATAGTTGTGGTTATTAATATCATTTTTATGATTTTATTAACTCAAAACTATGTTATTTAAAGCATTTTTAAATGTATTATCTGATATGTATATTTGTTTGCATATTTTATAGTTTCTTTGGGCAAATTAACAATAAAATGTATTCAGCCTTCCTTTCGCACCATACGTCCAGCTCACGATCCAGCTTAGCGTTCAACTTGTCATCCAACTGCCGTGCAAGATTCATTGAACATTTTCCATGTTTGCCCTAGATTGACGCACTATGCATCTAGCTCACAATTCAGTGTTCCATTTAGCTCGCCATTCAGCTCGCTTATCAGCCTATGCGCTGTCCATTATTAGTTTGGGAATTTAAACATGAAACAGTTTGTAAATCTCTTTAGCTCGCCATCACGCCAACCATCTCTGTGCTGCACCGATGCATTTAACTCATCCTTTGGAAGGGTCGCCACCTAGACGCTAGTTATCCTATGCATTTAAGGGATAGAATGGCGTGCGTTCTAGAAGATTGACTGTGTCACCGCCCCTGCTCTCCACAACACCACGAGACTGCATGCTCACGTTGATAAGGGACCTGCGTTCCAGAAACTTGTTGTTGTTTACAAACCCGTGCTCAACACCAATCCATCCTCCACGCCAAGGAAGGGATTCACGCCATGATGAAGAGGATTTTCCCATGCGAAGGAAGAATATCATGCCACGATCACGCTGAATGAAGAGCCATACCATGCATTGGTTGCAAATCAATTATGTGCTTTAAAGATTGCCTAAAATTAGAGAGGAGTCGGCCTTTAGGGTCGAATTTCTCATCTCTTATGTAAAACTATATATATATATATATATATATATATATATATATCAGTCTCTGAATGAAAAAAGTTAGTTAGTTAGTCAGAGCCAGAGTTAGTCATAGTTTTAATAAACACTGTATTTTTTTTGAAGTTGAATAAAGAGCTGTATGGATTGCTGTTAAAGATCACATTTGAGTAGGAGTTAGCATACTTCACCCCTGATTGTTGAGAGGGCCCCTCATCAACTAGACGTTCATTAGCTTAGTTTTAATTCAGTTCTTTCTTTTTCTATTTTAGTTAATCTAGTTTAATTTCCAGTTTGTTTTCATTAGATGCTATTTCATTTCCTGTATTGTATTAACTTAGTTTTCTTTCAGTAGTTAAACAAGTATTTTATTTCCTGTATTGCATTAGTTTGGTTTTATTTCAATAATTAAATAAGTAGATGCGCACATAACTTTACTTTCAGTCATTTCCTTTCAGTCTTTTGTTCTTAGTTAGTTGTTTTTAGTTAGTCATTTCATTCTAGTATTGCTTTCAGTTTTTAGTTTCAGACAAGTAGAACAGTTTATTTCCATTTGAATTTAGTTTTGGTTAGTTATGAATTGGTTTAAGTAGAATAGTTTGTTCTCATTTCAAGGTAGTCTTGTTTATTTATTTCATGTTATTAATTTATTTATATAGATTAGTTTTCTTTCATTTAAATTCGGTTTTGTTTATTCATTTTTTTGTCATGAATTTGTTGAAAGTAATTTCCAGTTTATTTAGGTTAATTTTCAGTTTATTAATTAGTTTATGATGCAATTCTTTATTTTTGTTTAA
>LPNX010350017.1:236962-292747 GCA_001517045.1 Pseudotsuga menziesii | reverse complement strand
TAGATATATATATATATATATATATATATATATATATATATATATATATACACACACACACACACACACAAAGACTACAACAAATTTGACTTTTAGGAGCGGTTGTCTTCCTCCTCCAAAAGTCACTTTTGGGGACGGTTCTAAACCCCCCCAAAAGTGACTTTTGGGGGTGGTTTTAAACCCTCATCATAGACACCTGAGGGCCCATTTTCACCCCCCCACCCCAAATTCCTTATTACAAACCTTTGGGGGCAGTTACAAATCCCCCTTGTAGATACCTGCGTGGGAGTTTTTAAATCCCCCTCGTAGGTACCTACGGGGGCAGTTCAGAACCCCCCCTAAAAGTATTTATTACCAAAATTTGGGGGTGATTATAAACCCCCCTCATAGGTACCTACAGAGGAAGTTCAAACCCCCCCCTAAAACTCTTTACAAACCTTTAGGGGCAGTTAAAAACCCCCTCGTAGGTACCTACATGGGAAATTCAAAACCCCCCTTAACATTATTTATTACAAAACTTTGGGGGAGGTTATAAACCCCCCTAGTAGGTTTCTATGGAGGAGGTTCAAAACCCCCCTAATTCATTATTACAAACCTTTGGAGGTGGTTACAAATCCCCCTCGTAGGTACCTACAGGGGAGGTTTTAAACCCCCCTCGTAGGTACCTATAGGGGTGGTTCAGAACCCCCCCTAAAAGTATTTATTACAAAAATTTGGGGGTGATGATAAACCCCCCTCGTAGGTACCTACAGAGGCGGTTCGAAACCCCCCATAAAACTCTTTACAAACCTTTGGGGGCGGTTATAAACCCCCCCGCCCCTAAAACTATTTAGAAACCTTTTGGGGGCGGTTATAAACCCCCCTTGTAAGTACCTATGGAGGCGGTTTGAAACCCCCCTAAAAATATTTACAAACCTTTGGGGGGGGTATGAACCCCCCTCCTATAAAATTATAGGGGGATTTTGAACCCCCTCTCGGTGTAACATACAAGGTAATTTTTTAACCCCCCCGTAGTGACATATGAAGTCAGTTTAGAACCCCCCTCATGGCCATAATAAATCATAATAAAATATATTTTATTTAAAATATCAATATTGCAATATTAGTAGGGAATGAAGGAATCAAACCTTCAACCTCCTGCTTCTAAAGCAGGTGCTCTTCCATTGAGCTAGAACCCTTTAAGAATTGGGGAAAGAGGAAATATTAACACATTGAAAATGATATGCATAAGGGAAACCATCATAATAAATCAAATTCCTATCCATTCCACATAGGAAGCATTCATCAGTATTGAAATCCTGTCCATCATTCACCTCGGGACTCATAAACTTAGTCTGTCCATTCTTAAAGTTACTACGCTTGTTCAGTGAGATTGAATTTTTTTGAATGAAAATTTGTGTTTTCAAGTGTCACTTGACTAGAACTAGACCTCCTCTGCACATCCTATTTCGTACAAGAAACCCTCTTTCTTTCGAATAGCGGGTATTTCTTCAAATCAATCTAGTTGCACCAGAAGAAAATTTCATTTTCACATCTGCATATGTATATTGTTCAAAGTTTACCTGCATGTTGATTTTTGTTCGAACTTCCTCAGCCTCCATGATATCATTGCAAACAAACTGCAAAATTGTTAGTTTTGTGGAAGGTAATATGGTATAGTACTCACCATTCAAAATATTCATTGAGAAATATTTTGTCCCAGTTGACTACTAAAACCATGAGTTGAAAGATATTCTACCAAATAAACTAGCCATGTTGCTGCCTCTAATAAATTCCAATCAAGTTTCCCACAAAAATAATTGAAAGCGACAATGTTTTCATCGGGGACTAGTTACCAAGTACATGCCCTCAACAATCACTTATAGCATATATGTGTAGAAACGGAACAATACTTGTTCATATACAAGTTCCTTAATGGCAGCCTAGATAATAAAAAAAAAAATTTAACAAAAACTAAAAAAGGGATTTTATAAACAGGCTGTGCACAGCCATTCATTACATCACAGGCAGGATAGAGTATTCCTGCAGGCCAAAATTGCTGCATAGCAGACTGATCCGGAGAGTTTTCCACAAAATTGTGCACATAGTTTCTTCAAAATTACTAGGGTCTCGGGTAGTATATACCCTGACAAACTAATTACATAACAAAAGACAAAAAAACATTAATCAGAAGTAAAAACAGAGACCATAAGTGAGATATTAAGGGTTGCCTCTGAGAGCCCTAGGCTGCACGGCAGACTCTTCTTCCATTGGCTGATCAGCTCCTGTGTTTACCCCATTAACCCTGCTTCCCTAGTTCATAGAGAGCAGCTTCTCAAGGTCTTCCTGAATTTTTTCCACCTTGCCCATCATTTCGCGTAGGCTGCTTTCGTTATCATCTATTCGGGCATCATGGTTGCTTATCTGCAACGAGGTGTAGCTGACAGTTTCCCCCATGCTTTTGACTTCTTTCGCCATTTCTTTAGCATCCATCATCCCTATAGCTGTCATCTCATATAAACGGCAAAGGTTCTTTCTGATGTCCATTAAGCCTGCGTTTTCCCCAGCTCAATCCATTCTGCCTGAATCTACAGCAATTGAGATGCAAGTGAACTGTCTATACAAAGGACGGACAGGACTCTTTTGGTTCCCACCCGAGATAGCACTGAGAATGCACCTGAGGTCTTCAAGCTCTTGTTGCAATGCAGCGTCCCCAAACTACTCTGAGAGAGCCGATATTCCACCCGCTCCTTCTTTCCAACCTGTACACAGACATTCCAAGACCTGATTCAAACTGCCATTATGGGCCAGACTTTCACCTGAACTGCAATGGCAAATAGAGAAGGCAGCAAGAGCGAGACGCTCCTTCACAAAAGCACGAATTAGAGGGAGGGATTGCCACGGTATGCCCTACAGTCTTCCTTCTTCGACACCTGCTACAATAGTCAAAAGAAAATGCACAATTTCTGCAGAACCAGAGCCAAACCCCAGAGCAAAGCAGAAGAAGATGTCTCTACTGGTGAACATCCTGGAGGTAAATCCAATGAGACGAGAATCGTGCGAAGGAGGAGGGAAATAACTCACAGGCCGGATGAACTTAATGGCTGCTATGACCGTGAGGAGGAGGTAAAACCACGCAGCTAAGAAAGGAGTGAGGATGGGACAGGCTAATAAATGTTGAATGCCGTCGAAAGGATGAGGGGGATGGAGGCCAACTGGGAGGGGGAGAGAAAGGGATGACGGGTGAAGGAAAAGGAGAGGGGAGGGATAAGGGGAAGGAGGGAGGGGGAAAAGAAGAAAGGGGGAAAGGAGGGAGGATAAGAGAAAAGGAGGGGGGCCTATGGGACTTCCAAATAATTTAAACAAAGACAAGGGCTGCCAAAATCTGCTCCAGAGGAGGGAGGTTTGGCGAGAGGAATTAAGCCTGCAATTCATGGAATGTGTTTGAGAAGGGGAGGATTTCCATCCTGGCTGAAGTGGCCTTGGGGAAGTCTGGCTCCTACATTTTCCAAACTGTCCGTTGCACTATTGTTTTCCCGGAGAATATGGAAAGCCTCAAAGGATTGTGACATGAAGGACTTAACTTTGTCATATAGGCGAGGGCATTTGATTGCCCCGGTAGGATACCCATTGATCAACTTATAGATGACATGCCTGGAATCTCCAATTATCAACACGTTTCGAAGCTGCTTTGAGCGAAGAATGCAGAGGCCCTGAAGAAGAGCCATCCATTCCGCTTCATTATTAGTTCTGATGCCTAAGCCCCAAGTGAAGGTTAATTCAACATTTCCTTCGGGATCCACCAAGATCCCCCCCGCTCCTGCCACCCCTGCAGCCTAGATAAAATATTACCAAACACAGAAAATTCAAAATAAGTTCGATGTGAAAAACCTATAAATTTCAAACATGGGGGAAATTTGAAAAGGAAAAGAAAGATAAGAATCCCAATTTCAAGAATTAACTTATTAAGTAAAATTCAAAATGGATCCCAAGGAAATTGATGATAGATTTGAAGTTTAGGGTATGTTTATCTCCTCTATTTTCTTTTGATTTATTTTTTATAATTAAGTAAAATGGATCCCAAGACAATTGATGATAAACCTGAAGTTTATGGTATGTTTATTTTCTCTTTTCTCTTTTGATTCGGTTTTTATTTGGGATGGAGTGGGGTTGGATGGGGTGGATCATAAACAACCACTAAACAAGGATTAACCACAGTAAACTCATGTTAGACTACACTTTCTTTGATACATTCAATTTGAATTTCTGGTTTAAGGATGGAATTTGGTAACTTGGATAGTAGGCAAGATAATGAAGAACAAGGCTTTTATGACTTCTAGTTGATTAATTTCAATGTTGATTCTATAAGAAGTTTCTTGGGTTGTGAATAAGGCTTGGCTATAATGTAATTCTAAATTCTTCTAGGCACAAAACCCTTTCAAAATAATGAATAACTGCTCAAAAAAACCCCATCCAGGATGTAAATCACCACAAACATCTCCCATATTTCCTTCCAGTGTGCCCATAATTATTAGAAGAAGTAGTTATGATATTGTTCATCACTTTCTTAAGGCTACATTTTTCCTAGAATTCATTATGGGCTGATTTTGACTGCCTAGATCTACTTCGTACTCTTCTTTTATGATGAAAAGTGCCTCTTAAACCCTAAACCAACCATGAAGATTTACACGATATACAACTAAAATGAATTTCCTCCAAAGACTCTATAATCACCCATTCTACAATTTGTGATGTCAAAAATGGAATTTGATAAGAATAAACACTACAATGTTATGAAATAAAAATTAAAATGGTATATTAATGGGTGTACTAGATGTTCCCTCAATTTTGACATTTCTCAAAAGAGAGAAAATCCCTTACCATTCTTACAAAAAATTAAATAACAAAATAGAAGGGAGCAAATACATGTCGAATACATCACAGATCCTGCAACACCAACTTGACCACAAAGCATGCAACGTTAACCTCCAATGACCACATTGTGTCCAACTTGTAAATTTGTGCGTTCTCATTCAGAATATTGGGAAGGAATCTATTAAGAACCCGTGTCAACCCTCCTCTTTATTTTGTTAGTATATTTTATCGGACACATATGCTTTGTAAGTCATCCCATCAGTATGTTGTATTATCCCACATTCATGGGGAACAAGTAATAGTTGTTAAGTTGTCTAGTTATTATGTTGAATTATCCCACATTCATGGGGGGTAATAGTTGTTTATATTAGACTTAGTATATAAATATGTGTTGAGTCTAATGAAAGCATCCAAGAGTTATTTTGTATAGAGTTTGCTCAAAGGAGTTTTCCCCCGCGAAGTGGCCCGCGATCAATAAAATATCTTTTGTGCTCCAATATTTTTGTTATATCGTGCATTCTCATTGTTTATTACAGGAGGTTCTCCACATCTGGTATCAGATCACTTTCCTTAGCACAAGTGAAAAAAAAAATTCTTTTCCAAACAAAAAAGAGGGCAAAATTGGACCGCGAATTTTAGATCAATTTCTGAAACTTTCTGCATAGAATCAAAAGAACCAAGTTGCATATATGAATTCCTCTTTCAAAAATACGTAGTTTTGAAAAAAAATCATCTTATTTGGAGTTCTAAAGGTGGAGATATCGCGGATTTAAAATCAGCAATTTTTTAGAATTTCGGTGACAACCGCGGAAATTGTAGAACGAAAATCTTTTGAATGGGTGCCCAGATTTCTATTCTGATTTCGTGGGTAGAAGAAGAGTGGTTGTTCTAGTTCTAGAAATAGGCTATAACAGCGATTCTGAGAAATATATATTGGGTTATTCTCATTTTAAAAGTTTTTGTCTCAAAACCCTAGCTCTAATTACGGGTTTTTGAGCATTGGGTGGAATTTCTACCACATTTTTTCTAGCACTATGATTATTGCAATAGTTCTTCTTCTTGTAGCCGTATTTTTCATTTGGATAAGGGAATAAACCCTATCCACTTAACTGTGGGAAGTACTTGAGCATAGCCCTAAAACTCATTGTGAGGAGTACCACAAGAACTCCGAAGTAGCTGGCCATTGAGAGGGCCTGCCAAGTGAAAAGGGCAATGACCCCCACTAGATTGACTAGATTCCCATCCATGAGGAAAACCAAAGAGCTCTCATTTTTTGCCAAGCAGTTAGCGGTTTTACCTGCGCCGTGAAGTGAGGGCTACTACCCCAATACTCAAGCCTGAGATAGCCTTGGTGCCCGAGTGATTACCTTTGAACCATTAGGAAGTCAAATATACCTGGGGTCCATATCTATTTAATGTTGATAACACGCAAAATTCTAGACTTGTCACAAATCATTTACTCTAATTCAAGTTGATAAAGCACAGCTTTCTAGCACTGCCATAGATCATTTCTTCAGGACAAAAAAAAAATATGTTTTTCATCCATATATTCCTTGATTTAGCTCCATTTCCCTCGAAAATTCACTGTAACCCTTTTCATTCCATTCTACATATTTCATTCATTGAGGACCCTATCCCAAGTCCACTTCCCGAAGTCCGAAATTCCATCTCCTTCTTTCACCTCGCTTCTAAAATTCACATTTTTTGTTTCCTTGTCCCTCAGAAAGTGTCCATAACCTAGTTACCCAGTCGTGTTTTTCCCATCTCAAAATTTTCCTTTTTCTAAAACCCTCTCTGTTTTTGTTTTTCTGCCCATTTCCATCCAAAAAAAAAAATCCACGCAGGAGCAAATAGAAAAATGGAAGAAGAACTTGTCACCCTCAAGACCAAACTCGAAGATCTGGATCAAAGATTTCTCGACCTCCATCTTCAGTATTCAGCCATGAGCAACCGATAACAGCCTGAGTCTTCTACAGGCACTGCCTTCTCTATTTCAAGCAACTTTTGTGGGCCGAATATTGAATTCCCTCGCTTCAATGGTGATGATCCAAGTGGATGGATACACAAGGCAAAACAATACTTTAATCTGCATAACACTCTTGATGTCACCAAAGTCCCACTTGCATCATTTCATTTGCAACATGAAGCCCTTCAATGGTTCTGTTGGTACATCAAGGATCATGAAGAGCCCCAATGGATAGATTTTTTCCAACTCCTTTTGCACCGATTTGGCCCTAGTGGTTTTGATGAATTCACAGGAGCACTCACCAAACTTCACCAAACTGGCACTGTGAAAGAGTATCATACATAATTTGAGAACTTAGTCAAGCACACAGAAGGATTTTCTGATGCATTCAATAGGATTTGTTTTATCAGTGGTCTTAAGGATACAATTCGATCTGACGTTACAATTTTATGTCCCAACACAATGATGGAAATCCTAGGGTTGGCTAAGTTGACGGAGGATAAGATTAGGTCTCAGCAACACCCCAAATCCACTTTTGTTCCATTCAGCAATATGGTTCCCCAAAGACATCCAAACCCTCTGACTCCTAAAGCCACTCCTATCAATAATTTGTCTGAAGTCGAGATGCGAGCACATAGGGAAAAAGGACTTTGTTATAATTGTGAAGATAAATTCACTCAAGGACATCAATGTACTGAACACAATACCTATTTCTTGGATGTGGATTCTCCTCCTGCACTTGAAATTTGTGACGCTTCCCAGGATCCAGTAGAGGATCAGGTCAACATTATGCAGCCGCATATTGACCCTCAGATTGCTAAACAAGTTGATTGTTTTGTCCATCCTTTCTCCAGCTTTAAAGTCATGGCTGCTAATGGGAGAACCTTACCTTGCAAAGGAAAGTGTTGCAGTGTGTGTATCTCTATTGGAGATTATAAATTGCACTCTAAAATGTCTGCCATACCCCTAGGAGGTTGTTCTATGATTTCGGGCACTCAATGGTTAAGCACACTTGAACCCATCTTATGGGATTTTACTAAACTGTGGATGCATTTTTTAGTCAATGGGAAAAAACACACATTTAATGGCTTACAACCAGGGTCTCTCAGCATCATCATTTTACACTGCATGGAAACGATCCTTAAGAAGAATTCACATGGTGTCATCACTCAGCTCCATTTCATTCAGATGCAACCTTCGGCAGTCTCAAATACTCCCTTGGATCTTTCATTCCGATGCACCCTTCAAATGCCTGATTTTTCCAAGCCCTTCACTCTTGAGAGTGATGCTTGCGATAATGGACTTGGTGTTGTCCTCTTTCAAGATGAACATCCCATGGCATTCACCAGTAAATCCCTTCCTCGAAAGAATTTATCCACCTCCACATATGAGAAGGAAATGATGACTATTTTGCACGCAGTATAGAAGTGGTGGCCATACCTCTTAGGGAATCCTTGTTGCATCAAGAATAATCACCAGAGTTTGAAATATTTCCTGGAACAACAGGTCTCATCCCCAACACAACAGAAATGGGTTATCAAACTCAGGGTTTATGACTATGAGATCAATTACAAGAAGGCTAAGGACAATCTTGTGGTGGATACTCTTTCCCGCACATTTGATTCCCTTGTCTCTCTTTCAACTATTGCTATGCCTATTACAACTTGGTTACACTATGTTCAACAAGGCTATGTTAATGACTCCTCATTATATGAAATCCTCCAACCGTTGGCCAGTAGCCCTTCTGTGGTACCACATTTCTCTTGGGATGTCTCCTCTCTGAGATACAAGGGTCGTCTAGTGCTTCCCTAGAGCACAGATATTAAACATGTAGTATTTTATGAACTCCATGCTTCTCCATCGGCAGGGCACTCTAGGTTCATGCAAACGTCTAATAGGGCACGATGTCACTTATTTTGGAATGGAATGCAATGATAAATTCAACCAATGGTTTCCGAATGTGTTCCTTGTCAGTGCCACCAAGGTGAAATTACACTCCTTTCCGGATTGCTCAAACCTTTGCCCATCCCTACAAGGATTTGGACATATATTTCGATGGATTTCATTCAAGGGATCCCTATGGAGGGAAGACTGTAATCTTGGTTGTGGCTGATCAAATCTCCAAATATCATCATTTTTGTGCTCTCAGCCCTTCATATACCACCTCCTCAATCGCACAAATTTTCATGGACAAGATATTTATTCTTCATGGAACCCCTTATTCCATTGTCTCAGACTGTAACGCAACTTTCACAAGTCATTTTATCCTTACTGACACCAAACTAAATATGAGTTCAGTTTATCACCCACCAATAGATGGTCCGACTGAAGTCATCAACAACTATTTGGAAACTTATCTTCGTTGTTTCACCTCTGAAGAACAACGTCTATGGGCAGAGTGGCTCCCTCTCGTTGAATGGTGGTACAATACTTCCTACTATACTGCATCTCAAATGACTCCATATCAATCAATTTATGGTCACACGCCTCCAGTAATCCTTCCATACACCCCCAGCAATTCACCAGTTCAGGAAGTTGACATGGTTCTTCGAAACCAACATCAGATTCTTCACATTCTGCAGGACAATCTTCACATGGTGAGAACCCGCATGAAACACCAAGCCAATCAGCACTGTTATGAGCGCATTTTTCAAGTCGGTGACATGGTTTTTCTTCATCTATAGCATTACAAGCAATCCTCCTTGAAACTCAAAGGGAATCAAACACTCACTCCAAATATCTCTAGTCCATATACAGTTCTTCAAAATATTGGGTCTGTTGCTTATAAATTGGCACTTCCTCCTTCTTCTCGCATTCATCAAGTGATTGGCACCAACATCAGAGAACAATTTTTTTTACCAGAACGGGATAATGAAGGATCCATCATTTCATATCTGGGGGCCATCCTCAATAAGTGCACTTGTCCTCTTCACTCTCATTCCATCACATAGGTCTTCATTTAGTGGCACAACATGCAACCAGAGGATGCTACATGGGAACTGCTCCTTCAAATTCAACAACAGTTTCCACATCTAAAGATTTGAGGACAAATATTTTTTTAAGAGGGAGGGGATGTTAAGAACTCGTGTCAACCCTCCTATTTATTTTGTTAGTATATTTTATCGGACGCATATGCTTTGTAAGTCATCCCATCAGTATGTTGTATTATCCCACATTCATGGGGAGTAAGTAATAGTTGTTAAGTTGTCTAGTTATTATGTTGCATTATCCCACATTCATGGGGGGTAATAGTTGTTTAGATTAGACTTAGTATATAAGTATGCGTTGAGTCTAATGAAAGAATCCAAGAGTTATTTTGTATTGAGCTTGCTCAAAGGAGGTTTCCCCCTCGAAGTGGCCCGCAATCAATAAAATATCTTTTGTGCTCCAATATTTCTGTTATATTGTGCATTCTCATTGTTTATTGCAGGAGGTTTTCCACAGAATCATTTTGAAAATCCATCCTATTTAATGGGAAATAAAGATTGTTCACAATATAAACAACCCATAAAGTCCACACATCAAAAATTGGAGTGCTTGAACCAGCATATCAATCATTGTGTGATCAACCTCTATACCTCAACATATAAGTAATTTTACTGCAGGAAAATCAAAAGGTTTCCTACTACCATTCAAAAACATTCATAGAAGCTATTAACCAACATAAAAAGAGTACTATGATCCAATGTGATCAATATGAATTTAATGATCATTAATGTTTTTGGAATTAAAAATTTAAGGGAAATCTACCTGGACCTTTCAATGCACACATTGACACCTAAATCGACATGGTTTCCTACTTTGGCATATAGTAACTGCATTAAATAATAAATATCAAGACCTTAGAAAAATGAAAAACAATAGAAAATAGCAGAAGGAATGTTTTGGGGAATCTTCACCATTTTCCCTTGTTTGTCCACAAAATGACCAAATCATGCTCGCCCATACAAATTTTGTTGTGTTATCAACATATTTCATATAATAAAACGTAAGTGGTATTTACAGAGAAACACTTAATACACAAAAAATTATTCAATGAGAGTATGCGTACATAGAGTACTACCACTTAATACTTAATAATGTACTACCATAATACAAATCATAGAGTGTTGCATTTCATCATACACAACCTTAAAATTATGGTGCAACTCATAAACATAACAAGTCAAATAAATACACAGACAATATTGCAATTGTTTTTCCCGCAAATCAGCTCTAAATTTTATTCACAAAGAAAATGTACCAAATATGAACAACATGATGCAACCAACATAACAAAAACATATATACAATGTCACGACTCATATAAACAACTTTGGCTAAAGTAAGAAAAAATGTTTCTCCTCCTATCTCTCCATATTCCATAAAGTACAATAGTATATGTATCTGAATTGCATAATGGAGCACATCAATTTTATCAGGAAAGGTAGGGATTTTGGACTATTTTATTTGGCACAATAAATCAAACAAGAAACTCTATTTGTTCAATTAGGGAGCTCTGGCTATATACTTGGGTGGCTGGCAAGTTGGTAGCTAAGATAAAGAGAGGAAGAGTTGTTGTTGTGGTCACGGAATTTGGAGAGGAATTTTGGCATGGGAGGCCTTGCCAATGAAAGGATATTCCATAGATAAGGGTAGGACCATCCATAGATGAAGTGTGCATTTAACTTCAACACCATAAGTAGCCATCCACTAAAATATAACCATGAATAGCCATTGAATTATGGAGTATAGATAAGATAAGATTATCTTTTAATATGCATGAATGACCACAAGAGTAGTTCAATAGGAGTCACAAAGTACAAACTAGAAAAGTATAGAAATAACAATAAAATATTGTAAATAACATGTTGAGGAGAAACATGACCAAATAGACTAATCTCAGAAATAAAAAATTATGTAGCTTCTCTGCATGACTTTCAACGGTAAATTTGGCATCAACTCTTCTATACCTAAGATTCTAAGAATGACACAAGAAAGTTGTAATGATAATTGTACTCCAACCTTTTCAGCCAACCTCCAAAGAAATTAATGTGATTCTAATGCGTTAGCAGCTCAAGGAGAAGCCTTCCTAAAATACAGTAACCAATATTGACAAAAACAATTTCTTGAAAGGAAAAAGGAAGCACTGCAGGTTGGGTGGGGTATGGGAGAAGGAGGCACATGAGTGCAAACATAAAATGTAAAAGTTGTATATGTAGACAAAAAGCATTCCTTGAGTTTGTTTAGGCCTTAGTTTTAGGATACCACTGAAAGGGGGAACCAACATTTCAAAGAAGAGATAATTGTATTCAACATGCATACAAAGCTGATAGAATTTCTTCTATGATTTAAGAAAAAGAAAAAAGGAAAAACTCACAAAGTGATTAGGATCAAATCCCCCATACTTGTGAAAGAAAAAGATACACGGAATAGTGAAAGAGTTGTACTCAGAAAACTATTGCATGCACAATATTAACAAGTTGAAATATGATAATCAACATCCATGATTGGTAAACAAAAAACTAGTCAGTTAAACAAGAAACTTGTTTTACTTACAACATTTCTTGTGTTCATGAAACAATGTAAACATATGCATGTTTCTACCATTTTATTTTAGTAGAGCATATTTTCATTTGTTTCAATTTTTTTTGAAGATATATAATATGTGGAGTTCTTAAATCAAAAAAGGAATCATATTTGTTGATATATAAGCAAGATCAGCCATGTCTAATCATACTCTTCCGCTATAAGTCTCCCGAAAACCATTGTTGTTGTGACTACACCTTCCATGATACTTGATCCCCGAGACATCCATTTTCAAAAAATTCAGATTGAGGAAGTAAACTGAAGTATAGCCATAGTGAATACCCCAACGTCCAAACTATATAGAAGCCAAAAAAGAGTGCCACACACTTGATGGGAAAGTTCTTCTCAAGACTTATATCAACCACCACAAACAACACAGTGATATGACAGTTAAAACTTAAAACTTAAGGGTCGTGTGTAACCAAAACAAATATCACAAATAAAAAAATTATGTTGTAGACAACTATCAGAAACAAACAAAAAATTCAATGATTTGTCAAGAATTTCCATTTCCAAACATAAACTCTAAGACAGACCAGAAAACCTCCAAAACTGGTTGGACAAGTCGGTTTTGTTGGTTCTAGTTCAGTTACAATAATACTGCTCCTTATTTTGTAAGAGAAATTTTGGCCCAGTCATGATGTACAAACTACAAATATTGAAACTAAAGGATAGTTTCAGTTGATACATTTTTTTCTTTTCAGAATACATATGTTGTTTTGCTAGAGCAATTTGCAGAAATATTATCTTCTACATTTTTTTGATAGTGAAATCAGAGAATAATTTTTTTGCATGGAAATAGTAATGTGTATGCTTATGTAGAAGAAACTTTGCACGAACTTTGGAATTAAAATTAACTTGTAGCCAATGTATGTGAAAAAACTAAAAATTCAGATGGAATTTTCAACCTAATACATAAGAGAAATATAGATGGGCCAGAAGGATATTTGAGATGCAATCCAATAATGCACTTCTTTAAAGGTAGACTATGAATTTTATGTCTACCATTATCACAATTTTAGAATATATAGGTAGAAGTTTGAAATGGAAAGATCCCCACAATTATCAATATCTCAAAAGATGGATGTTGAAGTTTGAGATGGTAACCTTATGGTTTTTAGGGATAACTTCATTTAATGGCAGGGTTTCTTCTGGAAGTTACAGAGGAATAACATTCAATGAAGTTAATTTCATCATTAGTCTATGTTACCCCTTATCAAAAAAGAGAGGCATGAAGAAAATAGGTTAACAATAGACAATTATAGAATGCTGATATTTCATTGCACAAATTTTTTATTTATTTGTGGCACTAGTAAAATTGTCTTGAACATAATACAATATTTAACGTAAACTATGTGTATAACAAGTTAAAATTCCCAATAACTCATTTTTTTTGAAGATCCCAATATTGAAATAATAGGAGGAAACCTTGGATTATACTTGTTCACTCTTCCCTCCTGAATATGAACCATGGCATTCCTACTTTTCAAGGCCACCGAAACCCAAGCAACTTTTTCCAATGCTGCTACCGGGGGAGGGTACTATAGATGATGGGGAAATGTTGGTTTTTTCAATCTGAGATCAATGAATAACATTATTTAAATAATACAATTGCAAAGAAGGCTTAAAATTAGAGTTGAACTTCCCAGAATTGGTGATTTGTATATCTAGAGTGTTCCTCTCCAGATGGTCATACAAATTTGAAGATACTCAACATTGTTTCCAGAATTAGCTATTGGATCAGCTCTATCAAATGGTATAGAATCCATGTCACTATCGAATTGAGGGTTGCACCTGGCTCCGAAGTACACTTTATTTACTCTGCCAACTATTTTACACTCCAACAAGATCTCCCATTGGTGATAATAATGCGTGTGATTGATCAAAAGCTTAAATAGAAGAAGTAGAGTGCCCTAATGCAATATCTGTTATTAGCTCTTATTGACCATTCGTACGAGTACATACAAATAGATAGAATGTTAACGAATATAATATTGAACCCCTACTATTATAATAAGGAAATCCCCATGATTATAATAAATTTGGTTTCTTCTAAACAAACACATTCATCTTTATAAGCAAAATAGAAATGAGGAAGGTGTAAAGTACTTCATCCTAAGGCACCCTGTGGAACCATTTAAGAAAACTATTAACCAAAAGGGTAATGTTTGCAAGTGCCTATTCAGGTAGTCTGATCATCCACGTTAGAGAAGAAACAAAAAATTTGTCAGGTGGAAAGCTACCTGCCACAACCCATTTTGTTTGCAGACCTTCAGAAAGACCATATGTAAGCCGAGAAACTTTTGTGGTTTTCCTCCAACCATTATGAAAAAAGTCTCTTTCATCTCGAAGTTGGATTAATGTGAAAGGATAGTCTTTTTCCTTACAGGAAGTTCTATTTTGATAAAAAAAGGACTCGGGAAGGAAACCTCAGAGGATAAAATATGTATGCCTCATTTTGGAAATCAAACTCAGTTTGATGCTTTTAACAGGTCATATGGACAATTTTGTTTGGTTATCTCCAGTGTCTGAAGATGCATAATATACAACCAGTGGGATGAAAAACACTCACATGGTATTCATTTCCTCTGTTGATATATAGAAGCACTGCATTAATAAAATACAATAGATTAGTCTTCATGACATAACAACACACAAGTTTGTTTGTGAGGAAAAAACACATAGATTACAAGCAGTCCAGAGGGGACGTTACTCCATGAATGTGTCAGCAGATTCTTCTGTTCATAGCCTCATATTGATACATGATAATTTATGCAGCAAAATCCCCTTAAAATGTTCATATTAAGATTGTATATCCCTACGGCATATTTCTGTGATAGTTGCGGGTCTGTATAGAGGGAGATACGTAACTCTAGTTTTCTAGGAATCACAGATGTGTATCACAAGATAGAATATGAGGAAGAGAATATATATGCCAGTAAAGATGTTAACATACATACTATAATGGTCCGATCAAAGAAGAAGACACTATTTTTCAACATCACAGAATATAACCCCGCAGCTACCTGAGGTAATAAGATGTGGACCATTAAGAAGGAAGAAGAAGATAAAGGTAGTTAAATATATTATCTTGGCAGGGGAAGGAGAAGTGGAACCTATCATGGATGAGAGCCATCATTTCTATAACAAGATAGGAATAGTTCTGTCGGGTCATCCTGCAACTTTAGATGACTCTAGCAGCAGAATGCCTCATAGTGTCATTGCCTCGCCTCAGACCAATACTTATACAGTAATAGAAAAATTCAATGCTGTAGGCTAGCAAAGTGGGAAAATCAAGTCATAAATATTGAAATTGCAATAGTCTCTCCAACTGCAAGTCATAGGATAATGTGTTCGAAAGATGCAAGGTACCTAAGAATGTTTCATCGAATCTATGCAACCAAGAGGGTTTTTTATATTCCCTCCATGCCACATTTTACCACATTTGTCTTTATTGAGGTGCAAGATATCTTAAGAGATTCACATTCTGATGACTTTCATAGAGAGATAAAAGCACTAGAAACCGAAAAGACCATGGAACTGACAATGGACATCTTGTACATTTAAATGTCCCAATAGGAGAACATAACGAAGGAGACTTATGAAGAAGGCCCAGTAAAAGAAATGCAGACTTAGATGCCCCTATCAACCTCGCAGAGTCTAATTTTAAGATCAACAAAGACGGAAGTAAGCCCGAGAGATAAGGCTACATCAGTGGCGCAGGATATGAATGCGTAGGAAGCCTAGAACCGTAGTTCCTTGCTAGGGAATAGATTTTAGTGGTATGTAGTTATTAATTATTCTAATTAAGAGTCCATGATAGATTAATATATGTGGGATCATCTTGGAAATATTCTATTCATAAATTAGGTCAACTTAGTTTTGAAATCGTTAATCTATTAACCAATGTCAAGAGGATTCTGTAATCTCACCACAACCCTTTAGGGAAAAAGGTCTGATTTGAGTTCGGATTCACCATTGGCAAAAAGTAATCCATGATAGAATTAGCTGTCCAGAATGAAGGGAATGGATAAGCATTTATAGATATCGTCGTAGGAATATGCTTCTGTATATTTAAAGGAAGTGGGACTATAGAAGCAGTAAATAACTGAATTGGAAGTGTTATCACTCCAGGAAACTCCTCTAGGTTGCAGCTCGAGGATGCCTGGTAACTTAAATGTTTTTAGGGTTTTTCTAACTGGATCAAGTTAGGTGATCTACAGGACCTCACACTCTCAAGACATGCATGAAACTCAATCAAGGATAAGGCTTCTAACTACCATTGTTCAAAGGTTTGATAATATGGTGCAGAGATGGAGAACTTATCATGCTGGCAGATTCATACATAAAACAGTTATATATAAATGGCTAATCATAACAAGGAAAGTACTTATAATAATCATCAATATGCATATAGGATGACAGCTATCAGACATCAAATAACATGAATAAACTTGAACAACACATTCAAGCATAAGCACAAAATAGACGAGAAATGAAAGCTGAACATATGATAGCAAAAGAGCTTATATTAAGTCATGAGAAATATGCAAAGCTTGCTAATAGTAATGTTCTACAGGTCCCCGAAGTTGAATATTTTCTATAACATAAGTCTTAGGCTTTATAGCCTTTACAAAAATATTCAGATCCTGAAAAATTGGATCTGATTTACTAAAAATAGACAAAATAATTGTTTTTTGCAAATTAGGTCAAAAAACCCTAATTTAACTACTAGTCTATATAACTGTAAAACTCGTTCACTGTTTGAACCTTTTGATGACTGCAGTGAGTAATGGGGATAAAGTTGTAACTGGTTCTCTGCTAGATAATTCACTGTTTTCTAAAACAGGTAGGGCTTGTGACTCTTTCCTCTTTGATGTATCCTCAAAACTGGAACAGACCTCCTCTGATGGCGTATTTCAGCAACCTCTAGCTTTACACTTCCTCCCTGGGCTAGGTATATTTACCAAAACTGGTCCTTTATGCAAAAATTGCTTTATGTGCCTCTTTCTGCTTTCGGTGGTTAAGGAGTCAAAATTTCAGGTTTGTTAGCTGTCGAAATCTCTACTTTCAGTGGCTAATGAATTGCTTCTGCATCCTCCTAAGCCACCAAAAGCCTTTTTTTTTGCAAAATTTGTCATTCACCTCCCCACTTCATCCTTTTCAGTTTTGTTGTTGATCTTCTAACACTTATTCAACTTTCCCAATGTTTGGAAAATCAACAACATCCTAGATTTCCTCTGGATTCTGAAGGTTGTTAGAATAATCAACCTATAGTTACCTACCTTAGACATTAATTAATTCATTTTTGTCTTATTTACCTAGTTTCCTATATTCCACTCTATGCTAGTTGTCTTCTACATGTCATAGAAGTAAACACTTACTAAAACTGAGTCATGGAGCACTTGGGAAACCTCCTGGAAACCATATTTAGCATTTCTACTTTATTCCAGATCCTCCAAAGCACATATCTGCTTTTTCTGCAAAGTTGTCTGTTTTATTGAGAAATAAGGCAAAAGGGAAAGCAAGAATAGGTGTAGTTGACTTGTTTTTTTCCCACATCATCCTCCATCATTTTCTCCTAATAAAAGCATGTATGATTTGTCCTTCCATCCCTTATTAGCTTTCCTACTTGACTTTTCCAATTCGTGAGCCTCTAAGTTGATTTGGAAATTGCTTTATGCACCTATGGGGGATTCGACTCGATTTAGTAAGCCTACTTTTTTACTATTTCAAATGGAATCCTTATGCATTCGAATCTCTCATGTAATTATATATTGCAGCATCCTATGACTTCACAAGGTTGGCTATTGTACACTTATTCAATACAAATTAGTGTTATGCTCCAATTTCAGTCTCCTTTGATGGTAATTTTGCATGTTTGATTAGCAATTTTGTGAGTGTAATTGTTCTATCACTTGGGTTCAATTTCCACATGGTATAAAAGCCTTTGTAGATCGATTTCTCTCCTTCCATATTGCTATTGTAGGTTCAACATCTTGACTGGGAGCATATTCTGCTGACTGAAGAGCACTATTTCTGAGCTATGGACCAATCTCAAAAGATCATCTTGACTCCATTTAATTTATTTGAATGGAAAGCTGAGATGGAGATATTGTTGATAGAAAAAGGTCTCTATAGGGTGACTATGGAAACTGAGGCAAAGCCCAATGCAGCTGTAGAGAAAATAAAATGGCACAACAGGAGGGATGAGACCTATGATCTTTTGTGTTTGAGCATTTCAAGAGACCTCCTCTTCCATCTTGATGGTTTGACGTCACCTAATGAAGTGTGGAAGAAGATTGTAGATATTTTTGGTAAGACAGATGAGATGAGAGGACATCAAATCGAGAATGAATTGATATCTTTGAGTCCCAGTAGCTTTGAATCCTTGAAACTCTATTTTTTCAAGTTTAAAGCCCTTGTTTTGCAGCTAAAACAGTGTGGAATTGAAAAGAAGGAAGAGAAACTAGTTTTGGCCATACTCTCGAAGCTTGGCCCTGACTATTCAGTGTTTTTTTCGACCTTCCATGCCACCAAGTTGACAGCTCGAGCCTGGAAGATTCCTAATCTTGCAGAGTTCATGGAATCCCTCACAGAGGAACAAGATAAATTGGTGCTGATGGGAACCATCAAACCTTCCAAAGACCAAGCATTGGTTGCTGGAGATTTGAGGGTGGATTCAAAAGGAAAGAAGAAATCTAAGAAGCCATCTGAGCAAAAGAGAGACAAGAACAAGTCTCAAGAGGAGCCCTAAGGCTCCAAGAAGAAATTCCAAAAGAAGAAGAACAAAGGAGAAATGAGCAAGTGCGCATACTCTAGTAAGGGCTATCATCCTGAGAGCTCCTGTATGAAGAATCAAATTGACATGTTGACCCCACTCCTGGAGAATAATAACATCTCCCTTCCTGATTTCTCAAAGAAGAGGGAAGGAGGATCAAATTCAGAGGACAGAGAGAGAGTACATGCTTTGGTTGCTGGCACACCAAGCTCACCTAGCTTCATCATAGACTCTGGAGCTTCTAGACATATGGTTTCAACAAAGGAGGCATTCTCCTCTCTTGACATGTCGAAAGGTCCACCAATAGTTTTGGGAGATGACTCTCTCACTGACAGTTTGGGGAAAGGAAGGATTGATCTTGACCATGGTATGTTCAATAATGTGTTGTATGTTCCAGGTCTTGCCTTTAACCTCTTGTCAGTGTACCAGATGACTCACACAGGGTCTCCAAAGAAAGTCCTCTTCTCCCCTGATGATGTTGAAATCATAGATATTTCGAATGTTAAATTCATATTAAAAGGTGTTGTTGATCACACTTCGAAGGTATACATGTTTTCCCATTTTCTACCCTACTCAAACCCCTCTGCTCTTCTAATTCATGCTAATGAGGCAAGCAAGCTTTGGCATGAAAGATTTGGCCATATTAACTATAATTATCTTTCTAATTTGAGTGAAAAATATATGGTCATATGGTTACCAAAGATTAAGTTTTTCAAAGGAGTCTGTCAAGGTTGTATCCTAGGAAAACACCCAGAGCACAAATTTGAGAGAGCTAGTCATGAGAGAACCTCTGCACCTCTTGAGTTGATCCACAATGATGTTGCTGGTCCATTTCATGATATGTCCATGATTCAATCCAAATATGCACTGACCTTCATAGATGACTTTTCTAGGTATTTCTAGGTTTACTTCCTAAAGCATAAGTCTGAAGTTTTTGACCTCTTCAAAGCCTTTAAGGCTTTGGTTGAAAACCAGTCTGGGAGGAGACTAAGGATCCTCATATCTGACAATGGTGGTGATTATGTCAAGTTTGAGTTCATTCAATATTGTAAATATTTGGGTATTCAGATGCAACATTCGATCCCTTACACACCACAGCAAAATGGTGTTGTTGAGAGAAAGAATAGGTCACTGAAGGAGATGGCAACCTGTATGATGTAGGATAAGACTTTTCCACCAAAGTTTTGGGATGAGGCTATAAACTGTGCATCCTACATCCAAAATAGGGTGCCTCATAAATAGCTTGATGGTATGACTCCTTTCAAATCTTGGAGTGGGCACAAGCCAGATGTGACCCATTTCAAGATTTTTGGCTCAAAGGCTTGGGCTAGAATTCCAATTGAAAAGAGAAAGGCTTTGCAACCCCAAATCCAAGAGTGCCTATTTGTTGGGTATTCTAAAGATTCAAAAGGGTACAAGCTGATCAACTTGAGCACAAACAAATCCTTCATTGAAAGGAGTGTCCAGTTCCAAGAATAGCCTTTATTAGCAGTTGAAGTTGGAGAGTCTTCTTCACCACCAGATCCATTGAATGTAAGTGGAGAGACAAATGAGTTTGTTGATTCTGATATGTTTGATAATGATGATTTAATTGCAGATCTTGACAGTCCTACAAGACCAAAATGGGCAGAAAATATCATTCATGCAGCTGGGGAACTAGCTGGAAATCCTAGTGACCCTAGGAGGACTAGATCTCAGTTTGAGAGTGCCCTGTGTATGAAAGACCCTTTGTTTGTAGAAAAGTGCTATTTGATGGTTGAATCATCCCACAGACATATGAAGATGCAGCACATGATCCAATATGGAAAACATCCATGAAAGAAGAATTCAGCTCACTCTAGAAGAACAACACTTGGGAACTGGTTGATCTTCCCCTAGGGAGGAAGCTAGTTCAATGTAAGTGGGTTTTCAAGACTAAGTTTGCTGCTGATGGTTCACCTTTGAAATATAAGGCAATATTGGTATCCAAGGGCTACTCACGGGTACATGGTATTGACTACAATGAAACCTTTGCACCAGTGGCAAAGATGGACTCCATAAGGCTAGCTTTAGCCATTGCAGCTTTGAAGCAGTGGGAAGTACATCACATGGATGTGAAGTGTGCTTTCCTAAATGGAGATCTCACTAATGAAATTTACATGCAGAAACCTCAAGGGTTTGTTTCTATTCCATATTTTGTGTGCAGGTTAAAGAACTCATTATATGGGATCAAGCAAGCCCCCAGGGCTTGGTATGCCAAGATTGATGGCTTTCTGCTGTCATTGAGTTTTGTTCAATGCAAGTCTGATCCTAATGTTTATTTGAAGCTAATTCATGGTTCTTTGATTATTATTGTCTTGTATGTGGATGACCTTCTAATTACAGGAATTTCAAAGAAAGAGATTGCCTCCTTGAAGGATGCAATGAACAATGCATTTTTTATGACTGATTTGGGATTGTTGAGCCAATTCTTGGGTATCAAAATTGCTCAATCCCAACATGGAATCAAAGTACATCAGTCCAAGTATGCCTTAGAATTTCTAAACAAGTTCAACATGAAATATTGCAAGCCAAGTATGAATCCCTTCCTTTTAGGAGTTGAGCTTGAAGAAGCAGGTTCTTCTCCTATGGTAAATAACACACTGTATAGGCAGTTGATTGGGTGCTTGCTTTACCTTACACACACTCAACCTGATCTTTCTTATGCAGTTAGTGTGGCTTCAAGATACATGGATCAGCCTCATGATATCCATTGGAGAGCAACTAAAAGGATCCTTAACTTTGTTCAAGGAACAAGAACTCATGGGATCTTTTGCAAAGCTAAATTTGATCTTGATTTGATTGGGTTTACTGACAGTGATTGGGCAGGTGACAACACAGATCGAAAGTCAACATCAGGATATGTGTTCATGCTTGCAGAAGGACCAATCAGCTGATCAAGCAAGAAACAGAGTGCCATAGCACTCTCATCTATAGAAGCAGAGTACAGAGGAGTTGTAAATGCAACAACTCAATGTTTATGGTTGCAGGGAATACGTGGTGAGTGTGGCTTTGAATCAAAGTTTTCAACTATTATCTATTGTGATAATTAGAGCACCATTCTAATCTATAATGATCCATTTCATAGATAGAGAAACAAACACATTGATATCCATATCCACTACATCAAACAGCTTGTGCATGATGACACCATTCACCTACTCTTTTGTGCATCTTCAGAACAAGTAGCATACATCTTCACCAAAGTTTTTTGTGAGAAGACATTCAGCAATCTCAAATCACTGTTGGGGATTGTTAATCATGCTGTGAAGCATGATTGATGACAATATTTTCAAATTTTGTTTTACTGTCCATGTTTAAGGGAGGATTTTCCCACTGGGTTTTTGCCTCTTTCCTTGGTTAAATGGACATGCAATATGTAAAGGGTGACTAAGCCTTGTTGCTAGGCCCTATAGTTTTCTGATATTTACTCATAAATTCAGGCTTAAGGGGGGTTGTTAGAATAATCAACCCATATTTACCTACCTTCGACATTAATTAATTCATTTTTGTCTTATTTACCTAGTTTCCTATATTCCACTCTATGCTAGTTGTCTTCTACATGTCATAGAAGTCAACACTTGATAAAACTGAGTCATGGAGGGCTTGGGAAACCTCCTGAAAACCATATTTAGCATGTCTGCTTTATTCCAGATCCTCCAAAGAACATATCTGCTTTTTCTGCAAAGATGCATGTTTTATTGAGAAATAAGGAAAGAGGGAAAGCAAGACTAGGTGTAGCTGACTTGTTTTTTGCCCACATCATCCTCCATCCTTTTCTACTAATAAAAGCATGTATGAGTTGTCCTTCCATCCCTTATTAGCTTGCCTACTTGCCTTTGTCGATTCGTGAGCCTCTAAGTGGATTTGGAAATTGCTTTATGCACCTATGGGGGATTTGACTAGATTTAGTAAGCCTACTTTTTGACTATTTCGAATGGAATCCTTATGCATTTGAATCTCTCATGTAATTATATATTGCAGCAGCCTATGACTTCACAAGGTTGGCTATTATACACTTATTCAATACAGATTAGTGCTATGCTCCAATTTCAGTCTCCTTTGATGGTAATTTTGCATGTTTGATTAGCAATTTTGTGAGTGTAATTGTTCTATCAATTGGGTTCAATTTCCACAAAGGCTTACGACTACTTCAGATAGGGTTTCTAGTGCAAAGTGAGTCTGAGAGCTAGGGTTTGATCTAGAATTCTTCACCTACAGCCTCAGAAGCCTGATCATCCTGTACAACCTTGTGTTGTCCTACATGTATCTTAGATTTATCCTTTTCAACATGACATACATCCCTCTCATCTCTAGGACAGAATTGTACAACTCCTTATTCCTCTTGGTCAACATGGCATTATTCCTCTTTATCTCCCTGTCTAAAACTTCTAATTCATGTATTTGCTCTAGCAGGTTGTTTACTCTCTGAGACCTAGGTTTGCTGGAGGAGGTCTCTACTAATTGCTCATCCTGCCCTTTCTTAGGTGTTGGTGAAGGAAACTTTTCTTGTTCTGTTGTCACCTGCCCTGTTAGGTCAACTTTTGCCCTAAAAATTTGGCCAAACTGCTGAAAAATTAGGGCTCATAGATGGATTTGTTCCCTCAAATTTGTGATACCTGTGTATAAAATGAAAGAGGTTTTTTTATATCGCTTTGTTTTGAGAAAAAACCTCTCTCGGTTTTTGGAAATTCATTTTCATTTTCCCTAGATCTGTATTTCAAAAACATGTGTAAAACAGGGAAATTCTGAGATCTGAAAATTAGGGCTCAGAGATGGATTCAATTCTTCCAATATGCGATACCTGTAGGAAAACTGAGAGATTTTATTGTTCTATGAAATTTTAGGAACAAAAACCTCTATGATTTTTGAAAAATGATTCTCCAGTCACTCATAATCATCGTTTTAAAATGATTCCTTTTCATAGTAAAACGCCAATTTCAATGGCTTAGAGCGCCCTGAAATTTCGGTCTTAGCTGTCGAAAGTCTAATTTCGGTGCTTAGAGACCGTTTTGAAACCACGCTTAGCCACGGGAACCTGTGTTTTGAGTTTTTTGAGCGGATCCTCCTACCTGTGCCTGCAAAATTGAAATTCAAATCCTTTGGAGGAGGTTAGTGGACTGGTTTTCAGAGATGACCTTAAGTAGTAAGGATGCATGCAACAAATGAGGAGTGTACTGAAGCTATGGCGCTAATTCTGAGGGGTTAAATATTTGATTGGTACTTGAATGAGATGATGGTGAATTCTGGTGATATCCATGAGATAGACAGCCTAGTAATCATTTTAATGTGAACATGGTGTTTCGTGGAGGTTTACTGTAGTCATGGGATAGATGGAGGGCAGGCTAGGGTTTAGATTTCCATTAGTATTTTGAGATCAATAATGACTTCTTAGCCATCAAATCATGCTTTACTGTAGTTCCCTAAACTTTTAGGTGGTTAATCATGCTAAATTATGACATGCATCATGCTGATGAATTTGATTTTGATGGGCAGACAACCGTTTTCACTTTTCATCCTTTTCGGTGGTTAAGAGTATTTGGGGTTTTATTTGTTAGCTACCAAAATCTAAGCTTTCAGTGGCTAATGAAATTCCAACACGTTTGCCCAGGCCACCAAAACGTTCTCTCTTCCACAACGTATCTCATTTGCTTTTGGTGGTTACGAGTATCTAGGGTTTTGTTTGCTAGCTGCTGAAACTTAGGCTTTCGATGGTTAATGAACCACCAACACTTTCACCTAAGACACCGAAACTTACTTTTTCCCCAACGTATTTCATTCGCTTTCGGTGGTCGACGTTCTTCGGAAAACCCTCGTTAATCTTCTGAAACCAAATCTTTTCGGTGGCTAATGAGTTGTTGCATAGCTCGCCTAAGCCATCGAAAGTCATTTTCCCAAAATTTTTAATAAGAACGTGATGAGAATGCTTTCGGTGGAGTGCTTAAACTATTAACTGCCAAAATATAGGCCTTTTGGTGGCTAATGAGCTTTTGAAAATCTCGCCTAAGCCATCGAAAGCTAAAACTTTAAAATTTATCAAATAACGGAACATCAAATATCCCAACTTTTTTAGTCACCCCAATGTCTTTCATAATATGACTTGAAATCTTCATCCTATCAAAAAATAAATTGTTTGAGTGAACTTATTGAAAATAAATTTATTTTGGGAGATAACAAGAAGTAATTGTGATTAACTCCAAAGGGGATTTTTCCTCAAGGTTGAGAAACAATGACCAATATTTAGAGCAACTAAAATCCTAAAATCCTCAATTGAAAGAAATGGTGGAGAAACATATTGTACAAAGTGAGTTCCTACACCCTACCTATAACCAATCTCGCGAGCAGGAAACCTAATGGAAGGCATAAGATGACCAATCCATTGTAGGACAGGAACAATTGAGAAAGTAGGTGTGGGGTTCCTAGAAAGGAAAGGTTGCAGTCCATTATAAAGATACCAAGACGGAACAAGAGTTGATTGATCTTATTTATAAAGTATTACCATTCCTCCCATAAGCATTTTACGTTCCCAAGAAAACATGCAACATGGTCACCAAATTAACTAACTATTGTGATACGTCAAGTAGTGGAGACATTCATATGGCTTCAACATTTAGAGTCACACACAAAGAAAGAAATACAAAGAGCGATCGCAGCCACAAAAGAAGGAGATCAATAGAAAGTAGAGGACAAAGACAAAAGGAAAATAATGTACTTACTAGGGACCCTACATTTTATGAATCCAATGCCTAATTTGTATGGTTAGATATGTTGTGCATTAAGAGTCATACTCTATGGGAAGAATTGAAAACGAAAATAAGATTAGAACAAAACTAAAAAAGAGAAGCTATGACTAGCCAGAGAGATACCACGAGAAATATAACCATGCATACGTGGAGACTGTAACCATTGATAATACAGATAAAATGGACGAAACTAGGAAGCTTTTAATACGACAAGATGGCATGGAAGATAAATAGAAATTTTTGTGGAACATGACTGGAGAACTTGAGTGGAAAGCTTCAGAACAGTTCATTTTCTCTACAATAGACATTAGAGAGATTAGTCTTAGATAAGACCCTATATAGAGAAGGGTCTGATAGAATAGACTAATACAAAGGATACACATTTCGATTTCGTCCATTAGAGACATAACACTATAAAAAATATCGAATTGATCAGCTTTTGAACTATTTCAATATGCATTAATCTAGGACATTCCAAAGTTAGGCCCACGTTTGAAGAGGTCAACACCGTAACCAACTTGGAATGAGTTCGACAAAGTGGTCAAGGAACTGTGGGGGCTATTATTTGACCAAGGAGCATATACAAATATTCGAGTTTGACAAAGTAGGATGATCTGCATAAAAAATTGATCTGCAGAAGCCTAAGTATGAAGACAGCAAGGGAAAGCATTGGATCAACCACAGCTCCACCAACCCAGAATCCTCTACGCATTAAGATGAAACGAGCAGAGGCCTTTCATAATAGTGGAATATAGGTTTCAATTCTATATTCGTTTAGAATCTTCTACAACTATTTTACCCAGGCTTTACATATGGGTTCTACTTATATTGTAACAATTGGTGTTGTTTCTCATTTATTGTTAGTTCTATTTCCGGTTAGGTGATGGTGTCTACTTCGTCAAGTTCTATGATCTGATAGTATTTTTTAAAGCTAAAGCCTATACGTAATACATTTTCTTTTAATACACTGAGTTATAGAGATGTTCAACATATCTCTTTTTTAATGTATACTATATGGATGATATCTATATTCTTTTCTTTTATGTACATGATCGGTTTCCTTCTTATTTGAATGAATGTGATTCAAATTGAACTAATTGAATCTACACCTTCACCACTTCCCACTACTCTACAAATTCATGAAATTACAATAATGATAATAATACATGCCTCGGGTGAGACCTCCTTCCTCTTTAAGATTGAATATATTGGCATATTAGAATACACTGGGCCTTTTTTCCACATCTTATGTGGGGCCTGGATTTCAATAAGAGCATCAACATGCTTTCTAAAATTTCTTTCCACTAATCTCATTTTTCTCGATGGGCTCCCCACCATTGCATAGGTGTACCTATCGATGTAGCATTAAATCCATTTACTAGAACTTATTTGGGTACTTTCTCTGCTCTATTTTCTCCAAATATAGATTTACTTCTCTAGTTCCATCAAACTTCATAGGATCCAACAGTTCAGAACCTATCTAGTGCACTAATTTATTGATATATGCACATCTTCTTACGAACAACTCATGTCCTCCTTTTTCCACCGATTTATCACATATCCTGAATTCATGCTCCACTTATCTATCTTTGCTAGTAAAGAAGTTAACATACATACTATAACAGGGGTAGTCTCCAAAACCCCCCTATGAAATCATCAGTTCAAAAACCATACCTTTTTAAGAATTGAAATAGGGAGAAGCAGATATCATGCATATCACACAACAATAAACCTTCTTTAACAAAGTCTTAGGTACCATGAAAAGGGAGCAGCATGTGCCTGGGTGATGAAAGTTTGAAACTAGAAAACATCCCTCACAAACATTGATAAGGTGAGTGGAGAAAGACACACAATTAAACAAACCGAAGGCCACATATGAACTAAGAAAAGTAGGCCCTAAACTGTAGCAAAACCCACACCAGGCTGCTGTAAACCCTCCACACTATAGGAATGGATGCTAGTAATAATCTACAAACCATAGTTTCCACTTGCAACAACACATAGAGAAGGTAACTGCTGAGTGACCTGACTAAAATATTGAACCTTAATGCAAATCCAGTAGCCACATCTTGATAGAAAATCTTGTTAAAAACATAGAAGATGTCATTCTTGTTCAAAACAATTTAGACTCATCAAAATCAACACCCATCAACCCACCTCATTATGCGTTACTCCTTCTATTTTCAATTCCTATTAACTACATTAGATATATCTGTATTGAATAGTTAACCTACAAGTAGTGGAAGCTCCAATCATTTAATCACATGTTCCAACACTAATTGTGGAACCAAATCAAGTGAATAGCCATAGGTTAAGTTGCACTTACCACACCAATGGGATTTGCATCATTAATATCTAATTTATATACTATTTTTGGCATTTCTTCCTTTCTCTCCTATTGTTAAGAAAAATGACCACTTATACAGGTGGTTTTGGAACATGGAGGAATGTAGAGAGCTATGGTTGAATCAATACGCAGTAGCGAGCCCTCATAAAGGGGAGGGAATACCACCCAGAGAAGCCAAAAGAAATATAGGTCGGAGCAATTTCACCAACACTTTGTCCAGGATTCCTCCAGAGTCATCAAAATCAACATCCATCAACTCACCTACTGAATTCTGCTGCCCTATTTGTCCCATTGACATTAAAAATATCAAGAATTTAAATACAAAGAAGGGAACAAATCGCATCCAAAAAAATACAAAAAAAAAAAAAATTAAAAAACACTGATGAATCTCATAAGCTTTCTTTACAGTTCACAAATTCTCAACAACCAAACTAAGGAAAGTGAACAAACATCAACAAACATTCATCAATTGACCAGTTGAGCAGATAAGGGTCAATGGGATGTGAAAATACTGTGAAAGAATGGCAGGCTTCCTGCAACATCACTATGATCATGACTGAATCATGTTAGTTCGTAGGCACCTCTCTAAATTGTGTAACTAAAATGGATGCTAGAACCAAATAGATTGTTTCCTAGAGGGCCAAACAAAACCTCGAATGAATATGGAGAGGAATAGCCAGTGGTTTTGACAAATTTTGGCGCCCATTTAAGATTTTGTTTTTTGGGGGGAGGGGGAATTTAGTAGTTATAACAACCAAATAAAATTAAAGTTAAGGGTTATAGGTCACACTTTTAATAATTTATTTAAGTTTGGTTGTAATTATTAAGGATAATGAAAATTTTAAAAATGCAAAAATTAAAGTGTAAACATTTTAAAACTTTAAATGTATTTATATATGTATATTAAAAAATGGTGACGACAATAGTAAAATATATCAAGTAAAATTTCATTATCCTTGTTATTTATCTATGTAAAAACTATTTTATGTAGTTTATATCTTCTGGCTACAAAGATCAATCTCCTATATGTTAATGTTGTTTTTCATAAGTTCATTTATTTTTTATATTTTTTCATCTTTATGATGTTGGAACTATGAAAGCAATTGTAAATAGGGATTGTTGTAGATTTACATCATCACTTTTGAATGACTAATAATATTTAAAAATGGTATTTTGAACCCTTCCCATAGTAGTGGCTCTTTGAAAACCCAAAATTCCATTTTCTATCTAATTGAGAATTCTTCTTGGCATCACTATCTATGGTTATGCTTCAACATCTCTTTAATGTATTATATATTTTTGCATAGGTGTTGCAATGACCCTCTATTCCACTATTATTTATTAAAATCACATTTAGTAGCGCCTTAAGCAACAATCCTCGTAAACCAACCTCTACATAAAAAAAATGGTGTGGGAATTCCTTATAAACCATGTTCATATAAAAAAGGATCATGTATATGGTACAATTCACAACACACAGGAAAATTTTCGTTTACCCCCATCTCTAGCTTTTGACCCTAGACAATGGCTCGTTCCATGAGAGTCAACCCTAGTGTGTAAAAAGGTTAAATTCCATCCACATTGTTGACATTCCAACAATATTATATGTGAGACCTATGTAGTGGACAAATAAATTAGTTGTAAAGAGAAAATTGTGTGGCTGTGAAATTGTATTTCTCGACAAGTTTTGAACCCTAAATTCGATCCATCTTCAAGAGAAGCTTCATAAAGCTTCTCAATTTCTTAAAATGGTGGCCATATCTCACATGTAGACTACATTTTCCTTTATGTAGACCCTTTATGCTAGTTTAGGGAACCATGATGTCTAGTAAGCCCATATACACTTGTAGTGGCTTTAGAACCTGCATTTTAACTCTAAATCATGGCATTGTCCAAGAGAGTCGTCCATGGTGTTACAAATTTTAAAATACCGACCATATCATGTTGATTGCAAGGAAATGTACTCTAAACTTGAATTGAACATACATTATTTCTATCAAATGCCAATGAATCCTCTTAGATGCTTTTACAACCAATATTTCCAATTGAACAAATCACCCACCTTGATAA
Source organism: Pseudotsuga menziesii (assembly GCA_001517045.1). NCBI lineage: Eukaryota > Viridiplantae > Streptophyta > Pinopsida > Pinales > Pinaceae > Pseudotsuga > Pseudotsuga menziesii. Next base: position 262,400 of record LPNX010350017.1, on the reverse strand, counting down.
TTCCTTTATTTAAAAGTCATTTGGATGAGATGATTGTCGATTGATAAAGCATGCCCCTGAGCATGCCAAACCCACTCCTGATCGATGAATAGGTTTCTATCTTAGAAAAAGGATCTGACTGCACTTTCCTAGGGAACCATTGAGCGATCAAATCTAGCATTAGTATACTTAGGCTAAAATTTTGTAATGATGAAAATAGATACTATGTATTTGGAATTTGAATTGTAAACCAAAGGTTTTTAGAAATAGATCTTCATTCAAACCTTAGTGTTTCCTTGTCGATGCCCTGTATAACATTTTAGCATGGAGTTTTCCTTAAACTGTAGTGTCAAGGTAACTCACTACATACACAGGAGTAAAACGAAAATTCATGCTTTATTCATAATGACTAAATCATGACCATGAGTTATCCCTTCTGTGGCTCAAGAGTAAAACCAAGCAGAAAACAACGACAAATTGTTCTAAGACCACAATTTCAAACAAAGATAGTTTTCTTATGTCCCAAGTAGTGTCACATCGGCAGATCACCAATTGAAGCAAGATAATATTAACTTAGGTACATGATGTTAGTAATACATAACAAAAGAATTATGATAATAACATATACCTAAATAAACTCTAAAAGAATCAAATATTACATGCAGTAAATATTTTTTTTTACAAAATTTAGGGATGTTACATGTGGTATCAGAGCGAGATTCCAAGACTAGGCCTGATTGGCTAACTCGCATATAAAGAAAAACAATGTACTATTTTTTTTCATTTATTTCTATCCATAAATATAAAATATGTTTTGCAGGAAATGGAGAATGCTTCTCAGCATAATAACCCTGACAACTTTTATGTAGAATTGAATAATCCATAATTACTACAAACAGTCAGAGAGTTGAAGGATGTACTTCAAACTGTGAAACATGAAAATAAAATAATTTTAGAGTTGAATGAATATCTACTGGACAAAATACATAACCAGGAAAAAGATAAAGGAAACACTATCAAAACTGATTATGAAACAACGTTCTATAAACATAAAGGAAAGAAAGCAAAATATCTTGATAGTGAATCTTCCTCAGAGGTTAAAACAAGGTCACGTAGGGAAAGGCATAGATACATAAGTGACAGTAGTGAAAGTGACTGAAAGCCTAGAAGAAAGAAGTATAAACCCTACAAAGAAATTTCCGGGGAATTCAAAAAAGTAAAACCTCCCATGTTCAATGGGCAAGTAAATAAAGCTGAGGAATCATAAGCTTGTCTGTCAGGAATGAAGAAGTACTTCCAGATTTACAACTATTCTGACAGATTAAAGGCCAGAATAGCCATTTACAATTTGACCAGAAAAGCCGACATCTGGTGGCAAGATATAAAGAGGGTCAAAAATATGAAAGAGTAGTACTTAACCTGGAGAGTTTTTAAAAGTACTTTAAAATAAAGTTTATGTTTGAACAATAGTACAAAGAAAGAGCCAAGGAATTCTATGAATTGAAACTGGGTTTCATGTCCATGAAAGAGTGGAGCAGCAAGTTCTTAAGTCTGCTAAGATACGTACCTTACATAATAGATGAAAAGAAAAAAATACAATGGCTTTTAAGTTTTTTACCTACTAGCTTCAAAGATAGGATTGAATTTGACAATCCAAAAACTATGGAGGAACTTATGAGAAAGGCAGATTTCTGTGATGAGCATAGAAAGAAAAGGGAAAGTTTATCTAACTGAAAGACTAAACAAACAAGTCATTTTGATCAAAGAAGAAGAGGATTCAAGTCAAATAAGAGTTTTGGGAGTAAATCCCAGAACTTATCCAAGAATAAATATCCGAAAACTAATTTTAAGAATAAAGTACCCCAGAATACTGTAACATCAAAAGGAAATCCTATGTATAACACTTTTGTTAGAAATACTGAACAAAGGGAGCTATCAAATGCTGGGAATGTCAAGGACCGCATTACGACATGTAATGTCTGAACAAGAAGGGGAACATCAACAATATACACACTGTCTAGGAAGAGGAAATAGTTGGGGATGTGGAAAATGAGATGCACATGATAAATGTAGCTCTGGGGAACCGACAGAAGGATCACCAGAATTCCATGGTGGAAGTGCAAGGTATGATCTAAAATTTCTTTGTTTCCATCTTAATTGATCCAGGTGCTAGTTTAAGCTATATATCTCCTAGCATAGTGGAAAAGTGTAACTTATTCTTAAAAAAGTTTGAAAAATCATGGCTGGTCTAGTTAGCCATAGGAACTAAAAGAAAGGCAGTAAATTATGTTGAAAGTTGTGATTTGATGATGAGTCAGTTTGAAAATCAGGCCATGTTAAATGTGCTACCTTTAGGATCTTACGGTGTCTTAATAGGAATGGATTGGATTGAAAAACACCAAGTGATTTTAAACTGTTTTCAAAAAAAATTTACTCGTTTGAATAATGAAGGAGAAAAAATTACTTTCACAGGAATACCGAGGAAGATATCTGTTAGACAAATTCCATCCTTACAAATGAAAAAGGATGTAAGGAAGGGATGTAAAGTCTTTGTTGTACACATTATAAATAATGAAAAAATTGATAAAAAAGATAAACTAGGATTTGAGGATATTCCGATCCTCCAAGATTTCCTGGATGTATTTCCAGAAGAAATTCTAGGATTACCTCCTAAACGAGATCTGGACTTACAATCGAATTACTACCCAAAGTGGTACCTAATTTGAAATCTCCCTATCGAATGAACATATTGGAGCTGAATGAACTAAAATTACAATTACAAGAGTTAATAGACAAACATTATGTAAGACCAAGTGTATCCCCTTGGGGAGCACCAACCCTTTTTGTTAAAAAAAACATGGTACTCTGCGTCTATGTATAGACTATCGTCAACTTAATAAAATGACTATTAAGAATATATATCATTTGCCCCACATTGATGATCTGTTTGATCAGATACGTGGAGCGACGATATTCTCAAAGATCGACTTAAGGTCTGGGTATCACCAAGTTTAATTAAAGATGAAGACATCTTTAAAACTTCTTTCCGGAGAAGATATGGGCAATATGAATTTGTGGTTATTCCCTTCGGTCTAACAAATGCACCAGAAACCTTCATGTGCTTAATGAACAATCTCCGATGTAAGTACTTAGAAAAATTTGTAGTCATCTTTATAGACGACATATTAATTTATTCTAAGACAAAGGAAGAACATGATGAACCCCCAAAGATAATTCTACAAGAGTTAAGAGAACATCAACTATATGATAAGTTCAACAAATGTGATTTTAATAAAAATAAAATACAATATTTAGAGAACGTAATATCCGAAGAAAGGATATCGATGGACCGAGATAAAATCAAATATATAATTGATTGGCTTGTCCCTAAGGATGTAACTAATGTACGATCCTTTGTGGGGATAAAAGGTTATTACAAAAATTTATTGAAGGATCTTCAAAGATTACAAATCCTAAAACTTCATTATACAAAAAGGGTAAGAAATTTGTTTAGGGTCAGAAATGCAAAGACAGTTTTAATAAAATAAAATAATTACTAACTACTGCACCCATTCTAAAGATAGCAGATCTAAACAAATATTTTGTCGTATGCACTGATGCATGCAACGAAGGCTTGGGTGGAGTATTGACACAAGCAAGCCATACAATTGCATATGAATCAAGAAAATTAAGAACTCATGAAAAGAACTATGCAACTTATGATTTAGAATTGGTTGCAATAATCCACGCTTTAAAAATGTGGCGTCGTCACTTAATAGGTAAAAGATTTCTGCTAATGTCTAATAAGATAAGCCTAAAATATTTGTTTGATCAGAAAAATATAAACACAAGGAAAGTTAGATGGCTAGCTTCCCTTAGAGAATATGATTTCGAAAATCAAACATATTAAAGGGAAAGAAAATAAATTGGTTGATGCCTTAAGCAGGAATGCAGTAACAAGTTTTGTAGCTCCCATCAATAATTATAAAACTGATTTGGAAGATAAATTGGAAGAAGGAATAAAGTGTTGGTTTTGGAGCCTGATCTTCTAGATTCATAGATGTCATTCAGTCGTGTTTGTACCCCAGGTGTACTATACACTCGTTCCCTGAAAAGTTTTTGGGATGTTTGTTGGCCAAAAGTTTTGCGGACCCATGGTATTTCCCCTATAAACGAAAAGCATTGTAATATGGCTGGGTAGGGTATTGTATTGTAGGATTATAAATAATCCATGTGATTGTGTGAGAGAGACTATGGGAGTGTGAAGAGGAAGTGCAGCGGTATTTTTGTAGGTTGTATCCCTTCATCTTTCTGGACGGTAATAAAAAAAGACTCGCAATTTTTGTGTGGATGTATCCCACCGTATGTGTGAAAAATGTTATATCGATGTCTCTCTGTAATGTGTTTAATGTGTTTTGCATCTTGTTTAATCATTTAACTATATATCTATTATTTCTCTACGGTCATGTTTTCTAACATAAAGTGAGATCCGGAATACCAGAATTTAAAAGAAAAGATAACTCAGAATACATCTAAAAATATAATTACAAATTACAGCTTTAATGAAAAAGGTTTAATATTGTTTAAAAACATACTTTATGTACCAAATATGCCAGAAGTTAAGCTGGTTTTTTTAATGAAATTCAAATAAGTCCTTATTCTGGACATCCGGGGTATCAGAAGATGATAACTATGTTAAGAAAAGAGTACTTTTGGTCTAACATGAAGATTGAGGTTTCTGAATTTTTAGCTAGGTGTATCGAATGTCAGCAAGTTAAAGTTGAATATCAACACCCAACAGCCTTTTACAGCCATTACCGATTCCAAATTGGAAATGGGAACTCATCAGTCTTGACTTTGTAACTGGTCTACCTAAAAATTAGAAACATAATGATTCACTAATGGTAGTTGTGGATAAATTAAGTAAAGTAGCACACTTTATCCCTGTTAAAACAACTTATACAGTTGTTAATATTGCTGACATTTTTATGAAAGAAATCTTTCATCTGCATGGAATTCCAAAGGTAATCATCTTTGACAGAGATCCCAAATTTACTGGTAATTTTTGGAAAAATTTATTTAAAGAATTAAATACTAAATTTAATTTCACTACTGCTTATTATCTGCAATCGGATGGACAAACAGAAAGAGTCAATCAAGTATTAGAATACATGTTACGAATGTATGTTAGATACTATCCCAAGAGTGGGAAGACTATTTGCATTTGGTTGAATTTTCTTATAATAACAATTATCAAGCTTCAACAAAGCTTAGTCCTTTTGAAATATTATATAGTCGAAAGTGTAACACTCCCATTACATGGAGCAATCCAGTCGACCAGTTGATTTTAGGACCTATCATGTTAAAATAATTGGAACTAATAGTGAAACATGTACAAGGCAACTGGAAAACTGATCAAGATAGGAAAAAGAGTCATGTTGACCTTAAAATAACTCTGAAGGAATTATAGGTAGGTGAGCATGTGTTTGTTAAGGTGAAACCAAGAAAGATCTCCTTTAAACTAGGGAGTTGTGATAAATTAGCACCCAGGTATTGTGGACCCTTTGAGATATTGGTAAGAGTGGGTCCAGTGGCTTATAAACAAGATTTTCCACCTAATCTTAGGGTACACAATGTTTTTCAGATTTCTATTTTGAAAAAGTATATGCATGATGCTACTCATGTGATTGACTGGAATGTGATTCACGTAGAACTAGAAAAATATTTTCTGGTGGAACCGGATTGTATTCTCGACAGGAGGGAAAAAAAATTTCTGGAATCACACAATTGGACAGGTAAAGGTGCAGTGGAAACACCTCATTCCAAATGAAGCGACATGGGAATTGGAGAGCGATATGCAGGTGGAATATCCTACTCTCTTCCAAGAAGACTCAGAATAACTTAAGCAACATTGAGGATGATGTTGAGCTTAAGGGGGAGTGTTTGTAACATACCCAAACCTGAAAAATAAACATTTATTATTTATTTTAGCAAAACATTATGTTAATTTTTATTGTAAATTTTATGACCAAGTGGGTCAAGGATGACTGTAATTGAAGAATTATTTATTTTAATAATTAATTAAAGGAGACACATATTCAAGGGATACTGTTAAATGAGGGTTCACTAACCCACTAGGAGGAAGGAGCAGTTGTAGAAGGTTGGTTGACAAGTGGTAGCACTAGAATTCACTTTCTAGCTGTTGTAGGAGAATAATCCATAAAAAAGTGGTCATGTTCCTTGAGAGGGGGAAATGAGCTGGTGGCTCATTAAATTCCAAAACTGACCCAAATACCTAGGCATTCTTATTTAAACCATCAAATTGAGAAGGAGGCTCACCACTCATTATGATTTCTAAGAGAATGAACTTTGTGATTGCTGCAAATTGAAAAGTCAGGCACACAAAGAATTTGATGAGTGGATAGCTAAAGTCTTTTGCTGAGTTAAGTCTGCTACTGAGTGCTAAGTTGCAGAAGTCTGTTGTGTGGCAAAGATATTCATCCTAGTGGTTCAATGAACAAGCTTGGGGGTCCTAAGAAAGTGTTTTGGATACTTCAGGAAAAGGTTGGGTGGAACAGTCTCCCTTGGGTGTTAGTCCCTCTTCTGCAACATGTCCAGGTTCCAACTATAATCTGTATTATGACATTGTTTTACTTATGTTTAAGAAAGTTGTAATTCGTTTAAAATGAGGTTCTAGTTAATGGATAATTCTTCAAATGATTGTAGGTTTTGGTATTGTATAGAAACTGATTGATAGATAAATGAATATAAATTATCCCCTGCATTTTTCCTCTCACCGAAGTGTTGTACTCCAGTATAGGAAGATATGAAATTATGTTCGAATAATAAGTATCAGAATGATTGAATCGTTATTGTTTGATCAAATATATGTTATATATATATTGTTTACAATCTAGTGATGTAGAAGTTTGGTATTTAGCTAATTTCATACCTGCTATAACTCTTAATTTCAAAGATAAATAATTACAATTATAAAAAGAAAGACAGACTTACAGTTACATCCTTAGGGCTTAGTATTATTAAATACTGAAAACAGTATTACCTTTCTAAAAGAAATATGTTTCCTTATAACAGTAATGAAATTTTACCTATGGTCTCATGACCTACTAAAATATACTAACATATTTAAGTAATCAAAATAAAATCTCTCCCTAGTTTCACTAAAACATTTATAATTAATGAAGGAAATAGACAAAATAGATATTTTCTACTACAGTATAGTTTTGTAATACAAGTAAGGTTTTCACATCATCATAACCATAACCGCATCTTAATAATCAAACCAAATAGCAAAATAATTGTTAATTCAAAGGAATAATAATACAATTCATAGCCTGTAACCAAGTATTATCTCTACCTAAGCTTTGTATACGCAGGAAGTTAATTTAGATTCACATAGAGATATGTTTAAAAGAAAATAGCTAATATATTCCTTATGGTACTTATTTATAAGAATATTTTGGAAAGGTAAAAACAGTCGAATCCCAATGTTTATAAGTTAACTACAAACTGTAAACAGTGAAATAACTCTGAACGCTTTTAAAGCTCTCTCCTATTTTCCTTTCGATTTCATTGTGAGATGTTACATTAAGACTGATAAATCAGTTGAAGGATTCAATAATGTAATGCAAATCCTGTAGAAACGCTGCATCTTTTATCTTAAGTTAAATAAAGAAGTATACCCAGAAAAACTTCATGGGCTTGTCCCAAATTATATCCATTTTAAACCCATAATGAAACTATGAAAGTGGCTTATAGCCAAACATCTTTGTTAAGTATATGTATAATCCTTCACTTAATATTATAGTTTGAAACTGAATATAGATCTAAGAAAATGTAAATTCCTCATGTGTTCATACATCCTTAATGACCTTTTTCCAAAGAATCATCTTAACCGATATTGAAACCCAATTACTCGTTGTTATCAATGCAAAGTATTCTCTCATGTGCATGAAGAGCGGACTTGGGATCGAAACCTCAACGTGTCAATTGATTAACCGACATAAATAACAAAATTGTGGGTTTTAGAGTGGCTTATATGCCCAGGAATAAAATATAAATGACAGAAGTGCTATTTTTTTATCAGCTTATATCTTTTAAAAAGAAATGAAAGCGGCATAGTCTCAAGACTCCATGAGTAGTTATTCATTTTATATTATGGGATTTACACAGTCACCTTAGACATAACAGAGTTACAATGATCAAACCTCTTGGGTTTCACTGAAGCAAATAAAGAAAATATTTACATTATCAAGGTTTATACTAAAGTAACTACATCACATTCCCAGATAACGATTTCTTATAGCTCTAGAGTTTAGACAGTAAAATAAAATGCGAAATGAATAGAGATACAACATCAAAACCTCACGGGTACTTATAATATTAACAATTTTTCAGAACCAACAGAAGTACATAGTGGCGTAGTCACCTGCAAGTGGAAAAACACCTTTACATCGCCAAATGTTTAATACCAAGTCCAGCATAGAGTAGGAAGAAAACCCAATGCCATAAAATATACTCCAAAAACCTAGTGGCCTCCTCAGGAGCCATGCAAGATAGTGTCATGGGTCTAACCAGTCAAACAGAGAGGTTTCACATCTAGTCCTCCATCCACACTCCGTTGCAAAGTTATCTTACACATAATACATTGCCATGGATTTAAATAGTGAACTGGTAAGAAAGGACCAAGTATAAAGAGAAGAGTATATTTGAAGTTACAATTACCTTTTGGTTGTCAAACGACACACAATAATCACCAAATTTAAAACTCTATTAACGCTTGAGCCGAACTTTGAATGGTTTGAATGGTGAAAAGGGTCGAGTTTGGTGGTTCTTCCACCTCTAGTTACAGACAGAGGAGTAGAGAAAAAAATAAGTTGAAGGCCCCTAGAGAAATTGAATGAGTTTTTAACATTCTCCAAAAACTTGATGAAATGACCCGCGTAGAAATCCAGACCCATTAAAACATTTAGGGTTTTGCTGCCTTTGAATTCATGACAGCTAGAGGTCATAGCATGTTCACGTGGCCTGCCTTAAAGTTGATTTCTTGTCATGTCCTTTATTGGTATGGAGTCAAAATCAAATTTAATACCAACAGTCAAACCATCACCTCGAAACCCAAACCCAAAGTTTTTGGTGTAATCTACCACGGTGGAAATAATATAAAGTGATAGCTTATATTATAATGTTTTTCTTGTATTGTATCATAAATGTACAATGATAAGTGCGGCCATTAGTATACTTAGGATAAAATTTTGTAATGATGAAAATAGATACAATGTTTTTGGAATTTGAATTGTAAACCAAAGGTTTTTAGAAATATATCTTCATTCAAACCTTAGTGTTTCCCTGTCAATTCCCTATATAAATGTTTTAGCATGGAATTGTCCTTAAACTGTAGTGTTAAGGTACCTCACTACATACACGGGAGTAACACGAAAATTCATGCTTTATTCATAACAACTAAGTAAGACCATGAGTTATCCCTTGAGCGGCTCAAGAGTAAAACCAAGCAGAAAACAACGACAAACTGTTCTAATACCATAAGTTCAAACAGAGATAGTTTTCTTATGTCACAAGTAGTGTCACATCGGTATATCACCAATTGAATCAAGCTAAGAGTAACTTAGGTACATGACTTCAGTAATACATGACAAAAGAAGTATGATAATAACATCTATCTAAATAAATTCTAAGAGAATCTAATATTACATGCAGTAAATAATAAAAAATTTATTTATGAAATTTAGGGATGTTACATCCTCCATGGAATACATTATTCCCATCATTTTCATCACCATTGATGCAATTTCTTTCACAACTTTACCACCCTCTGGTCTTTTGGGTCTTCTATGACCTCTTTCCCTATTTGCCATCACTATGATTTTGTTGTAGGATCTCTTCTTATGTACTCCCCACTTAACCAACATTTATATATTACTTGATATAATACCAATATATATATTTCCCTCCCGATGTAGGCTTAAAACGTGCTTTGACACCACTTGATGCAGCATTATGCTACAATTAAAATTACACAATGAAAACTCACAACTGAAACAAAACATATTTATAGACAAATTACGCACAATAATTAGCAACATAGGTCTTATTATTCATTCATACGATGAAAATTAATAAATTATGAACTTCATACAATCATATAACCATCAATGTCTCTATAGTTTATACCAACTCACTCAAAAGGCTAATATATGAGAAATCAATAGCCCTAATCACATGAAGGCGTTAGATATTTATGCTAGTGTAATTGTTTATTCAACTCCCAACACTTTTCATTTCCTTGGTTAGCTAAAATATTACATAATTCAAATATCACAACCGAATTATGGTGATCTTTTGACCTTCTATATACAATTCATAACTCAAAATTTGAATAGTGAAAGTCAAAATTAGAAAAATTTGCACATGTGTAAATTTTGGATTGCTTGTGTTGTGTTTTTTGTTTGAATTATTTGACCCACTTAAAATACATATTGTTTTATGAAATTTTGAGGGAAGCATAATAATATATCCTCTACATCTTATAAAAATATCAAACTATAATTCCAGATATTGGCTATGTGCAAGGAAAAATAGTGAACCCCTTCTTTTGAAAAAAATTGCATACACTCTCTAAACATGATGCCGCTTATGCGTGGTACTTAAACTAAATAAATTTTGATGAACTTTGGTTATAATATATATAATTGTTTCCTCTACAACATATCCAAATTTTATACCTTAAGTCCAAATTATGAGAATGTACCAATCAAAATATTGACCAACTATTTGTGCATAAATATTGTCTTGAGCACACCACCCGTGGGGTTTGGAAATTGGATGGTATCAAAATTTGATGAAAGTTTTTTGGAAAAATAGAAATATTTTTCCTTGAAATATTATAAAATTTTTATAAAAGTGAGTGCATGTCATTCAAAATACTAATTAACAATATTCATTGAAATTTTAGTGCCATGTTGGTTATGGGATTTCGCATGGGGTCTAAACCCATTTATTAATCTGAAATTTGGTGCAAAGGTAGAATAATGTCTCTTCTATAAAATATACATAATTTAGATTCTTGTCCCAAGTTCTAAGTGTGCACCAATGAAAATACAGGAAAGATGAAAATGTCTTGCGTCTGGGAAATATGAAAAACTTGAAACAAAAATTGAATTGAATTGATTTTTTTTGTGGGGGTGATGTAATATTTCCAAAACCCCTAGGATGATACTACATCAATTGATATCAAGAATGATTAAAGTTGGATAATGTGTATTGACTTTTAAATGATGAACAACACCACCATAAAAATTGTTACACATGTCCATACATTTATTATTAGATAAACTATTGCAACCAAAGTAATTCATTCACCAAGATGGAATTGAAGTTTGAATAGCACCAAGTATAGATGAAAGAATAAGACACCTATAAGATTACTTTCAAAAGACAACAATATCTATATAAATTCTTAGTTATGTATTTTTTTATGTAATGCCTCGACCACTTTCATGCATCTTATGAATGGTGTACTTCATTCATTTCACAATTCTTTTGTAATTGTATATATGAATGGACTATTAATATTTGGTACCATGTGGGAAGAGCATCTTTTTCATTTGAAGTGGGTATTAGAGGAATTGAAGAAGCATTGGCTATTGTTGAAAAATATTAAGAAATGGGAATTTTAAATAGTCCTTCATTTAACTGTGACATCTAATTAATCAAGGTGAATTGAAGTTTGATCTAATGAAGATTCAGGAAATCAACAAATGACCAATACCTATGAGTGTGATAGAGGTTAGAATATTATTTGGGGTAGCACAATACTTGAGGAAATCAATTGATGCCCACTTCATGGAGTCACCGGAAGTGGAGTAAACAACAATAGCGGTCTTTCAATGAATCGAAAATGAATATCAACAAGATATTTAGAAATCCCTAGTTGTTAGCATTTATTTGAAATTAATATTGGAAAGTGGGTATGCCATGGAAATTATTCTTATGTAGGGAGGAAGATCCATCAACTATCACTCTGAATTTTGTCATAGATTTGTTTTAAAATATCCCACATATGATCAAGATATTTATGTGTTAGTTTAAGTCATGAATAAATGCAACCACTACCTACTAAGTAAGGATACTATGATCAACACTAACCACCAAAATATTTTTTATTTTTAGAGTAACTGAATTGTGAAAGGTGTTGCATGATAATATTATTAAGGATAACTAGCAAGGTATAATATGTGATGTCTAGACTGCCCGTGAAAAAGATACTACGAGCATGATAATGAAGCTTGAACCAATCGCTCATGAAGTTTATAAGGAAGAGTACATAAATGATGGTGGTTTGGAGGTGAATATTAGTTTCTTAATAATTAAACAACGACTACTCTCAAAGAAAATGAATACCATTTCCAATATGCACACTAGAATAAGTTGGGAAAGCTTTGCATCCCACATAATGGAAGGATGCACGTCATAAAAGAATATCATACTTTGATATCTATTGGAAATTTTGGTGTTGGTAAAACCATGGAAAATTTATAGAGGTATGTTTATTGGCCAAACTTTTAGGATTAGGTTTCTAAGTTCATGCTCAACTATGTGATGGTAGTGTTAATAAACATGTCCGTAGAAGCTTGAGATTTATGTGCCTAGTCAAGCTCCAAATAGACCATTGGAGATTATATATAAAGGACTTTGTTGGAGGGTTGAAAGTGCAAGACAAGTACATTATTAATTATCTACGATTGTAGATATACTCACCAAAATGTGTGTGTTTATTCCATGCAAGAAGACCATTATATATCATAAACTTGTTGAGTTATTATTTGCAAATGTATGGGTAAATTTTAACCTACCTACATCAATTATTTCTAATCAAGACTCCAAATGGTTGGGTACCTTTTTAACAACAATGTGGGAAAGAATGGACACCAAAATTAATCACTTGATATCTTTCCATCCCTCAACAAATGGGGAGATATATGTGGTGAAAGACAATATGGTGCAATTGTTGAGAGACTACAATTGGAATTTGAAGACTTGGGATAATAAAATAGTTAGATATATACAACATTCATATATCATGGGAGTACATTTTTCCACACAAATCCCCTTTTAAGATTGTTTTGGTTATTTCCTACCATCACCTTTCAATGTTGTTTATGCGAATAAAGAGGGAAAAGGAACCATAGATGGGAAACAAGGAAATAAATCAAGTAGTTGAATTAATAGAGGCAGATTCATTGACATGTACATGAACAATTGGAAGGAAGTTAGGTGAAGTATAAGCTTTGTCAATACCAACATTAAACAAATTATAAGTTTCAAGTTTTGTTAGGATATTTAGAAACTCAAGAGTTAGTAAAGTTCAAGTTGGTATAATTTGTTAGGTAAAGTTTTTTTTTCTTTTGTGTTATTTCATAGTTAACAAATGCAATCGTCACAATATGATCTAGATATAAATTAATCTTATGATTTATCCTCTTCTCGATACTAATTTCACTTTATCCATGGCTTGCCACTTGATTGGTCCATGATCTCTATTTAAAGATAATGGAAGGTTATTTGTTGATGATCAATTACTGAGAGATGTTCCTATAGTCTATTTTCCTTTTGTATACTATATAAAGTGGTCATGTTGGTTGAGGCCATGGTCTACTACTCTCTTTGGGGGTTTAAACATGTAAACCTCCAATATTGGATATATGTGAGTGAATGATTTCCTTAAGGTGTTCAACCTTTGTGGACAGACCCTACTTTTTGAACATGGTATCAAGGTTTCTATGAACATCCACTCCCGTTGTCTATTAATCTATAAAACCTATGTCATTACATGCAAAAAATGACAACTTTATTTTTTCTATTTTTAAGCATTTATGGGCCAAGTGAGCTACTCTAGTAAATATAGAGAATCCTTTCCAATTAGAAATAATTTTCATTTTAGCAAAAAAAAGTTTATTTTTACTCAAGATATGATTATTTATCTCATATTTGAAGGTATACAATCTCATTTTAAGTTTTTTCAATCTACTTTACGCTCATATAATTTATCACTTTAGTTTTTATGTTTATATTTCTTGATTGCTTCATTTCTTATCTACATATGCACTTTTTCCCATGCCTTGTGTGATCTTGGAAAATAAAAAACAAAGAGGAAATTCTTTTCTAATCTACATACACTCTCTTCCCATGCCTTATGCAAACTTGGAAAATAAGAAAAACAAAGAGAGAAAATTATATTTTATAGATAGATTAATAAGAATATATGACCTCAAGCATATAAATATTTGAAATTTATTTTATTTTATTTTTTAAATAATTTTATGTTTTTGTATACAATGTTATTGGCAAAAAAAAGGTTTTTAAGGTAAAATGCACTTTGTAGAGGCAAAGCTTAAAAAAATAAACACACACATTCTCACTTTTAACATTTGGGGTGTAGACCGATTGGTGATGGTGCATTGTTCAAAAACTTTGTACATGTCACGGGTTCAAACCTCGAATAACATGTGCACCTGTGTAGGGGTAGTGTGGGTGCACCTACACGTTATAGTGGTAGTAGACCAATATCAACCATATGTCACGCGAGTACAAGCCCGACTTAGCTACCAATTCCTCCATATATATATATATATATATATAACAAAAGTGAATCACTGAGAAAATAACTTTATTATTTCTCTTTTATTTAATTAAACTACTTTTTTAAAGCTCTTTTCATCCCAATCATCAATTATTATGTTTGGATCCATCTTATTTTCATATTCTAATTTGATTAATCTAAATAAAATTATTCTTACTAGTCCAAAATACTTCTAATGGGAAATTCATATGGATTATTTACTAAGGGACTTGACTAAGCTACATTCAGTTAAAAATTATCAAACTTCAACCATTAAAGAGAACCAAATGGGACAATAAAAATGATGAAGCAAATGGATTAATAGATATTTCAATCTCTAGTGATTTACAATTTCACTTTTAAGGGATTGAAACCCCAAATGCATCTTAACAAATTCTCTAACTCGTCTTCTCATGGAAATGCTCTTTTAGTTTCTAGTTTTCATATCAATGCAACATCTACTTCTTGTTATAATAAGTGGCTTATTAATTATGTAGAATCTTATCATATGGCCAAGGATAAAGCCATATTTATGCTCTTAATGAATTTAATAACAAACACATAGATCTCTAATTGTTCTAGGGTCTACAACATTTCAACTTGAAGATTGTCACTTTAATGATGTATTATGTGTTACAAATTTTTATTGCAACCTTCTATCAATGTATCGATTCACTCATTTAGGTGATGGAAAAATTATAGAATTTTCATATCATCAAGTTATAATCAATGATTTAAAGGATCCAAAGTATAAATCCGTAGCTAGAATTGTTGAAGATATTACCAAGTCTTACATATTTGAACGCTTTGGGTCATCATCTCTTTGCTTAGTTGTTATTACTCATAATAATGACATGATCAAGATTTGATATGAATAGTTTGATATTTTAAACTATTTCTCGTAGCAATACTTATATAAACATAATATGGTGATTGGTCTTCCTCTAAGTTCTTGCAGATTTTGTGTTTATTCCCATTTTGTTATGGACAAGTACATTTCTCTTAGCATGCAAACCTCTTGCAGCTTGTTCATAGTGATTCATGCGGTCTTCTTTCTTTTGTTTCTTTTTTATGTTCAAGTACATATTAACCTTCATTAAGGAATTCTCCTGATGCACTAGGATTTATTTATTAAAAATTAAGAGTGAAAATTTGCACATGTTTTTGGCTTATATTGTCCTTGTAGAAAAACAATCTAGACATCAATTTCAAAAGTTAAGAACAAATAATGATATTGAAATGATAACAAAAATCAACAACTTATTACACTACGTAGGGAATTTAGAAGCAATAAAATATTATTTCATACGTACCAAAACAAAATGGTGTTATTAAGATAAAGAATCAAACATAATGGAAAATTAATGGAAAATTGTAATGATCCCATCAAAAGAATTAATTCCTCATTTTTGGGTGGAAGTCATTAATTATGTTGATTTTATAATTAATGGCACTCCCACAAAGACTTTAAAATATATAATATAGGAAGAAGCTTGGAGTAACATTAAACATTATGAAGCCACTTTTGTGTGTTTAGTAGTGAATCATGGACTCACATTCATGATGAGAAAATGAAAGCATTATTACAACTAACTAACTAACTAAAGAATTTTCATTTCAAATAAAATACATCTATCAAATAGCATAATTACAATTAACTATTTTAGAAGTACAACTTTAGCTAAATTCTCAATTATAAAATATATTGTTAAAAATTGATCAAAATATACACCCCCATAAAAGAACAAAAGTATCGGTTGGTCCATCCCCACCAACATTGGTGGAGAGGTTACCATTGAGATTTGGCTCACCACAAAATAATTGTTTCTCCCTCTTCCCCTCACTCCAATATCTACGTAAATTGATGAAAGAATCATTAAAACCTCATGATGTTAACCTCATTGACCTATACCTCATCTAAAAAGACCACCCCCTTTTTCTCTCCCACTCCAAGAACTACCCTTTAATTCTTCATTAGGGATGGAGCTATCAAATCTGTAAGAGGATACTACATTGAATTGTACATTATTCAAAAGAAACAATCCCCCTCCTCCCTACACCTCATCCATTAGACAAAATTGTGGTCTAAAATGGGACTTATAAAAAAAAGTGCCATGGATGAGTGTGCGATGAGTCATATTTATCAAACCAATAGAATTTCAATATTTTGGTCAACCATTATGGTTGAGTTGGACCTATGAAGTCAATGATGCTTATTTGTCATATTTTTATTTGAAAATAGATAACTACGTATAAATATCACCTTGGTTATCATAGTGAAAATTTCATCTTGAAATACAACAAATATACGTGAAATAATAAATATAAAATATTTTATAAGATCGCTACTTCCAAGTCCTTTAAAATATAAATATCGCATTAATTAAAAGGATATATGAGTAATTTTGAAATAATAAAAATAATTATATGATTAATATTTTATAAACAAAAATAAATAATATTAAAAAATATCATAAATAAGAAAATAGGAGAAAGAGAAAAAGAATATCTTTCAATTTTGCAATAACTTTCTCTCCCATATATGGGAAAACTCAAAACATGAAATTTGTATAAATCGTTGATACCATTCCAATAGTACCAAGAGAGACCAATTCTAAGTTTGGGAGGGAAATTTATCATATATATATATATATTCTCATATTTTCTTATTTATGATTATTTTTTTAATATTATTTACTTTTATTTTTAAAAGTTTAATTATATAAATGTTTTTATTATTTCAAAGTTACTCCATTATCATCCTAATTAATGTAATATTTATATTTTAAAGGACTTAGAAGTAGTGATTTTTTCGCGTCGTTCACAACCTCGGCAACTGTGGATTAGGCTCTCTACATCCACAGTAACAATTCTACGGGGTCACCTAAAGGGGCCTCTCCCTATTGGCTCCAGTTTTGGGAGCCCAGCCCTAAAGGACCCAGAGAGTCAGATTCATGAGAATTGAACCTCTAACCTCAATATCAATGGTCTTTGTACTCGGACTCCAACCAACTGAGCTACCCCTTAAGGCGAGTTGGAAGTAGTGATAATATAAAATAAAATAAAAATAGTAATTGTTTATTTTTAGTATTATTGTAATTATATTTTTTCATTATAATTTTAATTTCTTTAAAGTCTTATCTTTTATTAAATATATAAAAAGATATAGCGGTACATTTATTAAAAATATCAATAAATTATAAAATAAAATTAACTTTTTTACCACTATATCATTTATTATATGTGCATAAGAATCTAAACGTTTCATTAATATTTTCAACCCTCATCTCTTAACTCTACACTAGCCAAGCATACTTTTCAACTATTATTAATGAGATATTATATGTTCACCTTCACTAGATAACATTTGTAACATAGTGATCTAGAACAAGCTCCCTAGAAAGAGGGAGTGACAGGTTCTAGCATGGTCAGAGATGCAGGTTGTCTTGGTGATGTAATGAATCTTGGCATACTCCCATGCTAGGGATGACGAGATACCAAAAGATGCAGATGCATGAGATCTCACTTGGGAAGGTATACATGTTTTCCTTGAACGAAAAATTCTTAGCGTGGTACGCAGGTTGTTCTCAAATGTAATTAGTCATGTCATGTCGTCTTTGGATGTAATTAGTCATGCCAGGTTGTATTTGGATGTAATCAGTCATGTTAGGTCGTCTTTGGATGTAATTAGTCTTGGCGTGATACGCAGGTTGACCTTAGATGTAATGAGTCCTGGAATTTTGTCTTTTGATGTAATCAGTCTTGGTGTGATAACAAGTTTTCCTTAGCTGTAATAATTCCTTGAGGTTTTCCTTGAACGCAAAAGTCCTGGCATGGTACATAGGTTGTTCTCAGACGTAATCAGTCCTTATGTGTGTTCCCATGTTGGAGATGAGGAGAGGTCACAAGGCACTTGGTGTGTGCATGGGAGGTAGGCTCACATAGCGGTAAACGCAGGTCGTCATTGAGATGTAATGAGTCCTGGTGTGATCCTATGTTTGTAGAATGCAGGTTGACCATGAGACATAATACACTTGGTGTGCTCCTAGGATATTCTCGCATAGTGGAAGATGCAGGTGTCTTGGTGACGTAATGAATCCCAAAGTGCTCCTATGTTGGTAGAACACATGTGGTCTATGATATGCATCTGGGATGTGCTTCATGTATGATGGTGAGATGATCTAGATTGTTGATGTATTTGTAACTTCGGAATGTATTCACTTGTATATCTTATGTATTGTACCTCGATGTTTATTCCAGGAAGTTTTTGTAATTCATTTGAGTCATGTCATGCCCCAATGTTCCTATCGGGAGATTCAATAATGTAAACAAGTCATGTAAAGTCATTGTGGGTAACCCTCCCATTGATCAAGGGTTAAAGTCCCGACAGTTGTGGGGCACTAGGGTTATTAGACTCTCCTAGAGAAGTCGGACCAAGGTGAGTTAATGTAAGTTGGGTCATTAGTACCCCAGTTGTGGTTACTCAAGCCTACATAATTGAGTTAGGATTACTTGAGCCTACATAACAAAGTTAAATGTTATGTGAATGAAAGAATATAAATAGAGAGTGAGACTCTCTATTTATTACACACACACTCATTCACTAGGGCGCATGAGTGAGAGAGAAGAAGCTGGGGTCAGAGAGAGAGACTACTGCTATCGAAAGATCATCTTATTGTTTTTGGGGTTTTTCTTTTGGTGCTGATTCTATCTTAGAGGAAGTTGCGGGGTTTTCTCCTTTATGGTTTCCCCAAGGAAAATATTTGTGTCTATTGTCTCTTGTGTTTGATTGTTGTGCTTGTTATTCTCTCAGTTAAAGATCCTAAGATAATGCTAGCTTTAATGATAAAAATATAACATGGTATAAGAGCTAACCTGAGAAAAAGACATTGTGCAGCTGCAGAAGATAGGGCTTATTAATTTTTGGGTCTCTCTCCACAATCCATCAGCAAAAGTATGCTAGGCTGACTCTCCATTGAAGGGTGCATCTTTTTGTCGAAGCAGAATTCGATTTCGAGCATTTTCAATTTTTGGTGTAGGAAATTAGGGATTTTTACAGAAGAATAATTTTTGAGTGAACCAGGAATAGGATTTCTCTCGTCATCAAAACTGAAATTTAGAGACCTGCGTCAAGATTTTTGGTTGGGTGTAACTTCGAGAAAGTCAAACCCTAGTTCGACCTTGGGCTGGAAAAACCCTAAATACTAAAACTGATAAGTTTTGGTAAATTTGGTATATCTTGGGATTGCAGAAGTCTCAGGGGCCAAAACTTTCATAAGGAGAAGATACAATCCTGATGTACACTGTATCCAAGTTTCAGCCTCATATTCACTATATTCTAGGATATATGATTCCTCCAAGTTAGGGTTCCATCCTCTTCCAGGATTCATCCCTAAATAGGACACCTGGGGATAATTGCTATAGCTCGAGCTACCAAGGTCCAAATGAAATTTATCAAGATGTTCCAAAAAATTAAATGGACTTTAATTTCCGTGGTAGAAGTTTCAAACCTCGAAGATTAAACAGTGACATGTGGCAGTCCGTACAACTTCGCTATGCTGAACAGTCCTGAAACAGGTCGCCTTGGGAAAACGATCATAAGTCCCAATTGGTGAAACCATTTCTGATGAAACCTATGGTTTTGGAACATGGATAGGTGAGGATATCTCAATGCAAATTTTCAGACACAGAGGAGTAGTAATTTTGGAGATATCGCAGTAACAGTATCATCCATTTCTACAAAAGAAAATAGAAAACTAGGGCTTCCTGCTCCGGGAGCTTCCATCCACTGTTTGCAGAAAAGGAGTACATTGGATAGATCACCTTGAAGAGGTATATATTTCTATACAATTAGATCTAAAATATTCTAAGTTTTGAAAATTAGGGTTTCTCTGAAAAACCCTAGATCATGCAGATCTGGAACCAGGACGGACACCTCAAATCAGTAAGATCTAATCTTTTGTTATTTTCATTTGAGGTTCTCATTTCAAAGTGATCTATCAAATCAGCTTAATGATAAGCTTGTTGAAGTTGAAAAATTCAAAGCATGGAAGTATATGATCTCTCTGAAGAAAATGAATTGGACACCTACATAAGTAGAGAGGTTCTAGTTCCATAGGGAGATGAGGCTAAAAGCCTTACCCCAAAAGAACTTGGTCAACGCCAAAAAAAGATCATTGTTGATTCAATCACGGATCACCGTATACCACAAGTGTCTTCCCTAAAGACACCGAAAGAGATGTTTGATTTCTTGACCAAGCTATTTGAAGGGAAGAACATAAATCGGAATATGACCTTAAGAAACAAGTTGAAGAATGTAAAGATCCAGAATGCAAAGACCATACAGTCATACTTTACAAGGGTCTCTCAAATCAAAGAACAACTTGAAGAGGTAGAAGAAGAAGTGGAGAATGCAGAAGTTGTGATAACCACCTTGAATGACCTCCTAGGATCATGGGATTCATTCATTCAAGGAATATGTGCCAGAAGGAAGTGATTACTTTCAGAAAGAATATGAGAAGAGCACACACAAGAAGATGCTCAACTCATAATAAGAGAAAAGAAGATGGGAGCAACTGAAGATAAATATTTCACGATTCAAAGAAGATACCTCAAGCGATGAGGAATATGAAGAACCCAACTCTTGAAGAACCTCTTATCCATCTTATCATTTGGATAAGAAACAATGCTATTATGAATGAAGAAGATGATGAAGCTAAAGGCTCAAGAAGGAGTCTACCCACGAAACAAATAAAGATAAGTGTTCAATTGTCATTTCATGATATTGTTTTGTTATATATTCAGTTAATGTATTATGCATGATAGAATGTTTGCATTAATGACAGTATACTACTAATATGCATGTGATGGGTAAGTAGCTCATGGTGCTATACAACTCTCCATTGCTGCTTATCTAGAATGAAACCTCTTTGCCGACATATTGGATTAGTGCACAATCTCAATGTTGTCCTGGTAGAAATGGAAGGCATATAGAAAGTTTCCGTAAGATATGGATGAATATTGTATTGGATAAAGTAGTTGCATGATCATATATTTATGCATAAGAATTTTCCATTATGAATATTCCTTATGAAATGTTTCTAACCATACAAATGCATTTGACTTGTAGGAAAGATCACATACATAATCGCCTACAAGCAAAGAAGGATGAGACTTATTCCGAAGAACAAGTGACGACAGTTCAAGATGAAGAATAATATGACGAATGTAGTGACATCATTGATGCAGAACCTTCCAGCTATGAAGAAGTAACCAAGAAGAAAGGGAAGACCAGTTCAAGAAGAATGATGCCTAGGATGCAGTATCAATACATGAAGGGAAGTTCGTAGTTCCATCATGCAGTAGATGGAAGCATCGTGGGATACAAGGCAAGATTCATAGCATGAGGCTTCTCATGAAAAGAAGGCATAGACTACGTAGAGACATTTGCAGCCAGTGGGAGTTGAGACACATGACAGGAAGAATCATGTGTGCAAATGAAAGAAGGCCTTGTACGAGCTCAGAAGACACCCATGGGATAACACATAAATATGGATCTTGATGAAGATCTGAACCTTTTCTATAAGGTTAAAGATGAAAGTCTATAGAAGATGACAAGCTCACAGATGAGTGTGAGAAGAACTTTTGAAAAGGTTCAAGATAGAGGATCTTGGTATCCAGTGACCCTAGATGGATACATAAAATAATTAGTAGCAAAGGAATCTACTTGTCACTCTGGTACAGAATGTTTCAGTGCATAGAGTACGAAAGACAGAGTGAGTATGATGCTCCGCTTTAGAGGGAGTGACTGCAGAAGATCCTGATGTTTAACATGGTACGACAGGATGGACAGATTACTGATGACTCTAGGATTTACTGAGAGTAAAGCAGATTCCAACCTTTTCTTCAAGATTGAAGGTGGAAGACCAGTGATGCTCTTGTTATATGTCGATGACTTGTTCCTGACAGAAAAGAGGAACTCATTAAAGTTGCAAGAAGGAGACTTGCTTCTGAGTTTGAGATGAAGGACTTGGATATGATACACTACTCTCTAGGAATGGAGGTGTGGCAAAATGTAGATGATATCACCCTGGGACAAGGGATGATGGACCGCAAGGCCATGACCTCACCTATGGCATTGAACCTGAAGCTATTAAGTGTTGCTTCATCAGAGATGGTTGATGCTACTATGTATCGTCAGATGATTGGGTCCTTGATGTACCTAACGAATATGAGACCATATGTTTGCTTTGTTGTGAACACCTTGAGACAGTTCCTAACAGATACGAGACATGTTCACTTGATTGTTGAAAAGCATATTCTGAGGTACCTAAAGGGTACAGTTGATTATGGGATCAAGTATGAGGTGAATCAGAAGATTAACCTGGAAGGTTATGTTGATTCAGATTGGGCAGGCAGTGCCATCGATAGGAAGAGCACTTCAGGGTGTTTCTTCAGTATGGGATCAGGTGTGATCTCTTGGTTTAGCAGGAAGAAGTCATGTGTGGCACTGAGTACAACTGAAGTAGAGTATGTTGTAGCTTGTTCAACTAGTTGTGAGGCAGTATGGCTAAGGAAGCTATTGTCTGATTTATTTGATCTCCAGTTGGATGCTACTTGTATATATTATGACAACCAGAGTTGTGTGAAGTTGTCTGAGAACCTAGTGTTCCATGACAAGTCAAAGCATATGGAGATCAAATATCACTATATCAGGGATATGGTGCAAAGAGGAGCAATGAAGCTCCAGTATGTTGCGATGGACGAACAGATAGCTGATGTGTTGACTAAGCCATTGGCCAGAGTGAAGTTTGAGTACTTCAAGGAGAAGCTTGGTGTTCTCTAGATCAAGGTTCCCTCCAAGGGGAAGTGATGAGTCTATGAGCCATTCTGACATGGTGAGAGGATTGGTTCCTTCCATGGTCAGATGTAAGGGCTGAGCCATTCTATCATGGTGAGAGGATTGGTTCCTTCCATGGTCAGATGTAAGGGCTGAGCCATTCTATCATGGTGAGAGGATTGGTTCCTTCCATGTCAGATATGAGTGCTGAGCAATTTTGAGGTGACTGTGAGATGTGTTCTCACATAATCATATATAAGCATTGAATGCCATTCTCCAGGAGAATGGAGGCACCTGGTTAGTTACCAGGAATACTCAACTTGGAGCCGAGGGCCATTCTGATGTGACTGTGGAATGTGTTCCCACATGATCAGATGTAAGGGCAGAGCCATTCTGATGTGACTGTGGGATGTGTTCCCATGTGATCAAATGTAAGTGCAGAGCCATTCTGACATGGGGGCAGGCTGGGCCCTCCCATGGTCAGATGTAAGTGCAGAGCCATTCTGACATGGGGGCAGGCTGGGCCCTCCCATGGTCAGATGTAAGGTCTGAGCCATTATGACATGGGGGCAGGCTAGGCCCTCCCATGGTTAGATGTAAGGGCTGAGCCATTCTGACATAGGGGTAGGTTGGGCCCTCCCATGGTCAGATGTAAGGGCTGGTCCATTTTGACATGGGGGTAGGTTGGGCCCTCCCATGGTCAGATATAACGGTTGGTCCATTCTGACATGGTGGTGGATGTGTTCCTCTCATGGTCAGATGTGAGTGTTGGGCATGCCATTCTGACATGGGGGCAGGACGAGCCCTCCCATGGTCAAATATAAGTGTTGGATGGGCCTTTCTGACCGAGTCAGATATAAGTGCTAAAGAAGATGAAGACCTACTTGGAGGCTAGGCCTACAACCAGCATGAGAAAGGGATGGCTCTATAGAACTTCCTGTGACAAGAAGAATCAAGAGATAGCACCAGTGATGATGATCCAACAATGATGATCCAGATCGAGTGATGATCCAGATCCAGTGATGATGATCTAGATCGAGTGATGATCCAGATCGATTAATGATGATCCAGTAGTGATGATCCAGATCTAGTGATGATCCAGATCCAGTGATGATGATCTAGATCGAGTGATGATCCATATCCAGTGATGATGATCCAGATCCAATGATGATCTAGATCCAGTGATGATGATCCAGATCCAGATAAAGATGACTTGAATATGAAGATGACTTGAAGATGAAGATGACGAGAACTCAATGATGATCCAGATGATACAGAGAAGAAGACTTGTGCTGATAAATTGTGTCAAGAGAATACCTTCCTAGTTAAGAGGGAGTGTTGATGTATTTGTAACTTCAGAATGTATTCACTTGTATATCTTATGTATTGTACCTCAATGTTTATTCCAGGAAGTGTCTGTAATGCATTTGAGTCATGTCATGCCCCGATGTTCCTATCGAGAGATTCAATAATGTAAACAAGTCATGCAAAGTCATTGTGGGTAACCCTCCTATTGATCAAGGGTTAAAGTCCCCACAGTTGTGGGGAATTAGGGTTATTAGACTCTCCTAGAGAAGTTGGCTCTATGTGAGTTAATGTAAGTCGGGTCATTAGTACCCCAGTTGTGGTTACTCGAGCCTACATAACTGAGTTAGGATTACTCGAGCCTACATAACTGAGTTAGGATTAATCGAGCCTACATAATAGAGTTAAAGGTTATGTGAACGAAAGAATATAAATAGAGAGTGAGACTCTCTATTTATTACACACACACTCACTCACTGGGGCGCATGAGTGAGAGAGAAGAAGCTGGGATCAAAGAGAGAGACTACTGTTGTCGGGAGATCAACTTACTGTTTTTGGTGTTTTGCTTTTGGTGCTGATTCTATCTTAGAGGAAGTTGCGGGGTTTTCTCCTTTATGGTTTCCCCGAGAAAAATCTTTGTGTCTATTTGTTATAGT